>SNQJ01S0095571.1:31800-42097 GCA_010110895.2 Picea sitchensis
TCTTAATCAATTAAATTGTTAATCAATGGTTAGAGAAGTAATTTCTTAATCATATTAAGTAAATGTGAAAAAGTAAACAAGGTAACAGAAGTATTAAAAAATGCAAGGAAGTTATGAGCATTAAATTTCATCCATTGATTAGAAAGTACGACTAAGAATATGCCAGCGTCTTTTAGATTAAAAGGTGATTAATTGTGCCTGTTATCTAAAAATTATAAATTAAGAGATTGCACTATTAAAAGATTATAAATCTAAAAGACCTATTAATATGGAAATGGAGACCATACTAGGGACACATGGAGAAAGGTTATCTATAGCGGGACATTAAAATGAAGCATGAAGCAATTTTTTGGTGACTCTACTGTCACATATGTAGGGGAATACCCATTAAGGTNTGAATGCCTTACTTTTTTGTGTAATTGGAAGTATTTCCTTATGCCCAACAACTATAATTCAATATATTTATCTTTCTTATGATCACCATCAAATGTAGGAGGCTTAATATTCCTAAGCTTTTCTTGCAAATCATCTAATTTAAGTCTCCTCCTTTGATGTTTGACAAGAGACAAACTTGGGCTACTCTCTAACTCTGAAAATGCATGTGCCCTTTTCGATGAATGCCTTGGTGAATGGTGTTGATGTCTATTAGCACTTCTAGAGTGCCTAGAACTTCTAACATCCTCTCTCATGGCATGAGATTTGTGTTCTATTGCCTGCCTTGAGTGGGATTCCTTGTTTATTTGCTTTTGCAATATGCTCAAGCTTTGTAACAATTGAGTGTTGATGTGGTTTTGTTCTTCTCGGGATCTGATTAATCTTTCACTATCAGCCCTATAACTCTACACCTCTCTCTACAATATTTTCATGGTCCTTACCAAATCCATGAGATTTGTTTTTTCTCCTCTATTCTCATTTGATTATGTCTCTGCATTAACCAAGCTTATATTCAACCCCCTGACTTCCTCCTCATGGTTATAAGCTCGATGTGCATCTTCCATGTCTTTGGTCCTCATTCTAAGCCTACTCAAATCCCAATTATTGATTCATAAGTGGATTCTTCTATCCAAGATCTTTCCAATGACTACTCTGCTTCTCAATTCTGAGCTTTGAGAAAAACATTATATTCATATGAGTTTTGTCAATTTGTCACATTTGTGCACCTTTCTCCCTAGTGCAATTTAGCTCAAACACTAACTTCTGCCAGGTGTAGAAGAAAATATGGAAAGAATCGAAAAAATTGTTGTAGCAAACATTGATAAAAATGATGACGGTGAGTTCACATCAACTCTCATATTTCTCATTTTATGCTCTAGCCAATTTCTATAGCAATCTGGAAATGACAACTTTGCACTTTTTGCACTTTTTTCCAAACTTGGAATTTTTAGCCAAAATGGCTTTCTCCCAAACTAAGCAATTCTAGAAAAACTTCGTTAAGGGAAATTTATCTAGCTTGACAAGTACATAAAACGTTGAGAAAAAAAAAATTCAGTTTCAGCGTCCGATGTCGTTTTTCCTCTAAAAATCCAAAAAATCCAAAAAATCTCCAAAAAGTGGCACGGAATAGTGGATAGTGCCATGTTGGTATATACACTCCAAAATTCTTGGATCTATGCAATTCCTTCGTCGAGTATTTTCATGTCTACTTTTCTGACACCTTGTAAAAATATCATAAGCAACACGACCCCTACCACTAAGCACCACCCTACTCTTCAAAAACTTCTAATTTGCAATTTATGGAAAATTGGTGCATAATTGACTAGTCCCCCTCACTGGCACTTCTTTAGCCCTCCTCACTGCGGACAAAACTTGAAAATTTCAACTAATTCAGAGTTATTATGTTCCTGCTATAACCGAAATATGATTTTGGTTGTAGACATTTTTAACATAGGACCGTCTATTGATGTGGCATCTATCTGACATGGTTGTTGATGTGGCGTCCGTTTGATGTGGTTTTTTATATGGAAACCATCATATCTAAAAAAAATCATGGGTCGACGATGCGTAATTAACAGTACTTAGCCATCGATGCTTTTATTAATTTATGAAGCACCATGTGAATACAATAGGTTGTAAAACGTTTTCGATTTTGCAAGGGCACTGCTATCATATATCGATGTGTATACATATGGTTAATGCATCGATGTGTATGTATTTACTATATGCACCGGTATCTTATGTTATAAAAAAACATAATTTTTATATTTGATGATTCCTAGTTTTTCTTTTTTCAGGGAGAATATGAAAATGTTGAGGGACAAACAAAGGGAAAACCAATACATGTCGGTGGGGATGTTCAAAAAAGTGTACAAGGAGATGGTAAAAGAAATGAGCATAATTGTGTTGCAGGAGAAGCCATCTCAACAACAACGCTCATCAAAGGTATGTAATCATTGATTTATTCTTTTATGTACATTGAATTTAATTATCTCATGAAATACTAATTTCCAATTATTTTATTGTAGAAAAAAAATGGAACCCATTCGACACATAAGATAAGACAACGAGGAAGAAAAGGGTCGATCGCAAAGTTTTTGAGTGGTCACGTTTTTTACCTTACTTAAGATATCATTTTTGTTGTGATCTTCATATTTAAATAATTAATTTACACGTCCATGGATGTATTATAGTAGGGGCTAACATACAAAGAAGAGTCAATCAAAGAATTGATCGACATTGGGTTAAGTATGTGTTTTGAGTATATGTTGAAGTATCAAGGTTTAATTGAACAATTTGTAAATAGCTACGTTGTTTAACTTCCTCATTTTATAATTAATGGAACAATAATAAACCTTTATATTAATTGTATCGAATATGTTTTGTCATGGAAACATGTAGGAAATAAAGTATGCAGTGCCACCAACATAAGAGAATTTGAGAGATGGCATGCAGCATGGCTTCTAAAGAATGTGTATTTTTTATGAAAATTTTGTTGTTGTGGTAGGATTTTTTATTTACACAATCATGTATATTCTACTATATAAATGTAGATTTACTTATTACACTTTATTTCTATGTTTGTAGGATGAACATAAAAAACAAGCCGATCAAGAAAACATAAGGTTAAATAACCAAAGTACAATATCGCCTAAAAGTGATGAAGAAATGAGGCATGCATGTAGCTCGAGAGATGAAAACAACTCAAGTGATGAATGACAATCAATATAATTGAATGTTACTGCAAGTTGTATGTTTTGGAATATTTGTCTCTGACAATTAGAAGTTTTATTTAATGTACTCAACATATTGTCCCAATTACATGAGGACATGTTACCAATAAGTGTAACGATGAAATATTGATTTCATTTTGATTATTTTGGACCTTTACATTGTCTCGTTTTGTATGACCATGGGTCTCTTATTCATATATAATAAAATGAGTTTCTTATTTTATTGCATTGTCAAATGTTGTAAAATGTTGTGGTGTTGATTAATTAATATGTGGATGATTTGCATTGTTACAAATACTGGAGGTGTAATCCATTGGATAATGCATTAATGCAATCATTATATCAAAATGCAAAAGAAAAATATAAAAAATATTTGATTTTGAGATTATTAATTGAAAATTTGTAAAAAATACAATTAATTAAAATATATACATATTGGTGCTTAGTATTCTTTTGAACTCGCTAAACAATGCATGCCATAATATAGAAAGTGGTGTGTTTTAAGGGGTTATACGCACCAGTGCCTATTAATTATATTGAAGCACCAATGTCAAATATTGAGAAAAAACATCATTCCATAAATGATATAACGTGCAACTATTTTATTGTTTCAAAATTTCACGGTGTGTATGTTTATAATATGCATCAGTGCTCTAACTATACTATACATATTGTTTCTTTGAATATAATACAAGCATTGATACTTAGTAACAAAGAATAGCACCAACATCCCATCTCGAATATTCGAAATTTCACTACCCTTCGGTGCACAGGGTAATATGGACACTAGTATGTATGAATTATACAAGCATCGTGGCACACATAAAATACAAAAGCATTGATGCATTCACTAACTTAGAAAGCATTGGCACTGCATACCCAAACAATGCAGAACTGGTGCGTAAAAATTACAAAAGCATGAGTGTTGTATACAACAAAAAGTTGAATCTAATGCACAATATCTATAAAAGCATCGATGCTTTTTAATTTATTTGTATGCACTAGGGATTTTGTATTGAGGGAGCACCAATGCACTTTAATAATACAAGCATGAAAAAAAAAAACCCTGCTACAACCTTTGCTCGCCCATTTTATTTATTTATTTATATGGAACATCCGTTAAAACCTCTACTTCAAATAGAGGAGGATTTTTCAAAAGTTTTGTCAAATCTTGTAACACTAAAAACCTCCACTAAAAGGTTTTTTCCTTGCAGTGTTCTATGACCATCCCATTTTTGTTGCTCACGGTTGGGTTATAATCTTCAAGTGATTCCTACGACTTTGAAGAGTCTTCACAATCTAAGGCTTCTTTCACTATTTTTGGCTCCACAACTGATGTTGCCAAAGCATAACTACCAACTGACCTGGATGCTTCCTCACTCTGCTTGACCACAACAGGATTGATTCATTGGATATTATTTTATGTTGATCGTCTTGTTTTTCAACTCTTCTTCACAATCTTCTCCTAAATATGATTTCAAATATAAGAATTCTTAAATTGAAGTTTGTAGAATAAAGGGAGATCCCAAAATGGCTACATTTGGGCAATATGGTATATTCAAGAACTCGAAATTAAAAGCAATGCAATTTCATTTTTAAAAAACTAAAATGTTTAAACTATTTTTATCAAGAAATATGAAACTACACAACCAGGAAATTATATATTTGATTGAAGTTAACGACTTAAATTTAATTATATGGAATATACATACTTTATGAAAGTTACTAATAAACATAATGCAATTTATAAATGTAAATTTAGGTTACTTATAAATAGCTATAGAAATGTTCATTATAACAAATCTTCAAATATATGGTCATTCATTACTAGTGATTCAGTGGCTGAAAGGGGAATATGAAATGAGGAACTTCATCTTGCAATCATTCTTAGATGAGATCAATGGCGTACTTCTTGTTTTTAATAATATAATATCTCCTTTCACCATGTCTATCGAGAAATGAATCAGATTGCAGGTGGTTTGTTGAAGGATGGTATGCAATTGGCTTGTGGTGCTTGGATCATGTAGGAAGATGCAAATGGAAAAAAAATTGAATATATACATCCTTGTTTTATAGAATAGGATGACGGACGAAGGTTTTTATTTATAATGTTTACATATAAGTGATTTTTAGACTTTTGTGCTTATTTTTTAGAATCGATATCAAGCTAGGTATAAGTGGATTGTCCTAGCTTGTATTGGTTATGATCTGAGAGACTATAAGTCTCTCTATATATTTTTTGGAAAATTATTGTCTGAGACATGTATTGCTTATGGCTGGGAAAGCATGTCCATGATTATTGTTGAAAGTTTCATAGTCTAGGAGTTGTCATCCTTTTGTGTCCTTCAATGGTTTCGTGAATGTTGAAAGGCATCTATTAAATGTAATTTTGTCTTTTTCGAGATTTTTTTTTTTTTTTTTTTATATTTCAAAAAATAAATCAAATGTACATGTGTTGGCCTCCATGCCATGATACCAAAACACCCCATACCGGAGTGATCTACTGCTTCTTGCAACCTTTCCTTAACATTACATCCTTATACAAGCCTTTTGAACCGACAAAAACATTTTCATCATAAAATCTAAAATAGTCCAAAACATAAACTAAACATTCCATAGTTTTTATACAAGTTCACAACAAAAAAGAAGACAAACTACCCATCAAATAAGAACTTTTTGCACATCTTCCTGAGGGGTATTATCATTGACCTCTTGTTCAATCAACACACCTTCTTGAATTGACAAGGCTTCTTTTGAAAGAGTATCTACGTTGTGATTGAACTCCCTATAAACATGGATAAAATAAATTTCATAAAAATATCAATTGAGCACCTGAATTATATCCATGATAGGCCTTAGTAGCAAATCAGTGATTTCCCTTACCAGTTTCCCAATCTAGTACAAGTTTTGAATCACCCAAAATTTGGATCCTTTTCACCTTTTGTTCCAATGTAACTTTGAGTAACATCCAGAGTGCATAAAATTCTTGTCTATTATTGGTGTTGAGCCCAACCCCATACTTTAGAGAAAACAATGTGAACTTTTGAGAAAAAGAATGGACCATGCTCCATACTCTCCTGGAGAACCCTAACATGCTCCATCAAAAAATCCCCAAGATTAGGGGCTTGAGGGATCCTTGGACATGATTGTTTTAAGAGATTCCTTCCTTCACCAAAGGATATTCGGATCTGATGAGTGAGTCTTCCTAGTGAGTATTCTTATCTGATGAGTGAGTCCAATCAAGTGTCTTTTTTATACATTATCCCATGTTAAGATTTGATTTACCAAAGAAAGCCAAGTGAGGATCCTGACTTTTAAAGGGTCATCAAAAGGCATCCTTGTCCTCAAGGATTGTTCTTCAAACTCAAGGAAGGTCTATAGGACTAAACCCAATATATCAACATATTTCTCCTCTAATTGATGTCAGTAGGGAGGAGGCAATGTGTTATGATATTTCATCATAGAAGCCAAATTAGTTGGCCCAATAACCTCATGAATCAAGATGTAAAGATTGGTGAAGTGGAGGCTCAAGGACTTTATGATCTCTCCATGGTTAAAGGTTAGGTTATTGTATTGGTGTATTAGGTCCACTGGGCTTTGGGGCTGCCTAAATGCTAACTTGAACCAATAGAAAAGGTCAACCCATGTGGAAAGGGTGTTAGAAGGTAGATCAAAGAAATCAATAGCATCATTTCCTTCCAAATACTTTATGAATAGGTGCATACAAGTATTTTTATCATTAGAACCAATGCTATTACATGCATTCAAAAATCATTTAGGAGCTCACTCATAGACATAATGCCATTCTTAGAAAAATTGGATACATTTTATTTGAACTTTTTCAATGGTAGAGTCATTGTGGTAAGGTTCAAAGGTGATGGCATGTGCCAAGGGATTTTATTGACATATTCCTATATTTGGAAGAGTCCATACATCTTGATGACTTTGTTACGGTTAATAGTGGAGGTAATCAATGCATAATTACTATATATACTACCATGTTTTTGGGAGGTGGAGGCTAGAATTGAACTTGAGGAAGAAGTCATATTGCTATTCACAAAAGGAGGAGTCTGCAAAACAAGAGGAAAATGACTGGAATAATCACTTTTGAAATCAAATAATTAGCATAAAATATTATTATGAAGACTATGGAGGGTTTTCCTTCACCTTCAAATCTTAGAAAGGACTCAAATTTAGGGGACTCTACTCTAATTTTGTATGAGTGGCAAAGAGATTTGAACATAAGAAACTAGAATATGAGGGGTTGGATACAAATAGGTTGTTCGACTCGGTCACTCTTCTCTTAAATATTAATGTCTCTACAAATAACTTCCAACGATCCCTCTAACTATCAATGTGAATTAGAAGTGTCAAGGATATGATTAAATAGGCAAGAAGTGACACTAGACTAGTCAGATAAGTCTAAGGGAAGATTTGATTGTAGCTTACATGGAAAAGTCATAAAAATGAACAAGGAAATTACAAGAAATGAACTTAGTCAACCTGTTGCAAAGGAGGTAGCGCTTCATACTAGTTATGAGAAAGAACTCTTGAATATTTCGAAGAGGCATCCTTGGTTTCAACCTTTTTTTTTTTAAGTTATAAGTCTAATATTACCTTCAAAAATCTTAGAGCCAAATACATTTCATACATCCTAGTGTTGGACTACCAAAAATGGAAACCAGTTTCAACACCAGGTCCCATATATCATTAGAAGTCTTCCATGAGGGATATAAGTAAAATGTCTAAAAATGTCGAATAGGCTACATGAAAAGCTAGCTTGAAAACTACAGAGACTAGAAATAAGAGATTAAAAAAACATGATTTGATTTCTAAATTAAACACCAGACTAACTGATGTTTCCAACATCACGAGGAGGAACTATTCCGGCTGGAGTGCATGCACACCGACAAGAGAAAATTGGAGAGTGTTGAAATGTCCACTGGCCTGATAACAAGTCTAGGAGAGCTGCCAACCTACGGTCCATCATCTCATGGAGATAATGATGTTCCACAATGTCTGAGCGAATCTCAAAGATTAATCAGAGTCGGTCATCAGAGAACCGATGTGGAGAATTATCTACTTGAGTCCCACTGGAATTTCCCACTGGAATCTGTGAATTGCTTCCTATAGAATTACTATTAGCCAAAGGCATCGCAGCCTTAGGTGGGGAACATATTATTGGAGGTGAAGCAAGGGCTTCCATGTTTTCCCGGTGTTGTTTTGGTGGATTTTCCTCTTTCACAATAGAAAATCTCCAAGCCTCTTCCTTTTGTTAATTGGCCATGGAATCAGAGAGACTGGAGGAGGGAGAAATTGATGGGAATCGACCTACAGGAATGCAAGAGGATCTCGAACCCTGACAAGACTTACCTCGTTCACAAGGCATGGTGCATAGAGGAAGGGGATGAACCCATATGGGGAGCTTAATGATATTGAGAACAGGCGAGGGGCGGAAGGAAGTGAGGTTATGCTTGTGAACGGGAGGAGATGTGAAAGTATCATACCACCAAGGAGATTTAATTTGAACAATGGTGAATTCCATATCCCATATAAGAACGATAACAACAACATAAATAGCATTTACCTCAATTGTACCAGATCTTGTTGCACTATCCATCGACAAGACCTGTGACATAATTTTAAGCATGAGAGGGAGACTGTGGAGGAGAATGCAGGTGTAAATACTCTATCTCGGGTGAGGGGCCATGCATTTGGAGGGTACATCGGCGTCCAGGTGGCTCATTATCATGTTGGTCCAGGTGGAACCCCATCTGGGGCATTGCATTCCAAGTGAGCCATTTTGGAACAATCTTGAAGCAGAGGGGGAATAGGTTGTTGATCAACTTGTATACAAATGTTTGACACTCCGTTGGAGACTCCAATATTATCTAGTTTATCAACAATTTTATTAGCTTCTCTTCGAACATGAAAGTGGATGATAACCATAGATGGAGTTAGCAGATACTTGAGAAGGTCCATAGTATTAAGGAGTCACCAACTTGGAGAAATATTTGCAAGATCTGAACCATGAAGAATCTTGGTGAATAAGGAAATGATGATCTTAGAGTCCCCTTCCATAGTTAGTTGTTTATATCCCTTTTGAATTGGCAGTTGAATTCCATGGAGGAGGCTCCAAATTTCAGTCGAATTATTGGTGTCTTGACCCAAACATCTTTCCATGATGTGAGTTATTTTTCCATTATTATCCCTAAAGACCACTCCAACACCTGCAGGCTCAGGATTTCCTTTGGAGGTGCCATCAAAATTCATTTTGTGGAATCCCCTCAGCAGCCTATGCCAAGAATCAGAGTTGTGAATTGCATTGTTGCATGGTTGTTTGGAGATATGGACTTGATTGATATTCAGGTTCCAATTGGAAAGGATAACTCTCTCCTGGGGATCACATGAAAGATCCTCTTCAATCCATTTATGTGATCTGATTGTTTCCCTGATGCTCTCACATATTTTGTTCCAAACCTAGGATTCTAGAGATTGCATAGAGTGAAAAATCCTTTTATTTCTTTCCTTACAGATTTGCTAAACTACAAAATCAGGGAGAATTTGCCATATTATGTTAAGAATAGATTTTTTGAATGCTAAGTCTCTCCAACTTTCAATGGAGTGGATGATGTTGTCAATATTCTTGTCTGTTTTTCTCATATCTTGAATTACTGAGTCCCATATGTTGGCACTAAACAAACACTGATTGAGGAGGTGTTCCATGGATTCAACATGCTCAAAACAGAGAGGGTAGGCTGAGGGGCCAATGAAGGCTGAGGGGCCAATGAAGCCTTGATGGTTATGGGTTTTTTTAGTGATCTCAGCCAATGTGTTTTTATTATTAATCAATGGCGAAGGTGTGATTTTATTATTAGTCAATGTTGAAGGTGTGATTTTATTATTAGTTAATGAAAATAAAGAATTATAACAATGACTTAGTGATGACTGACTAGTTATTAATTCCAACTTTGATTTTAATTTTTTATTTTAATTTTAAATAATAATTTTACATCAATTAAAATAAGTAAATAATTTTATTCTTTTCCAAGTTATTGGATTTTCAACTTTGAAATGTAATTGCAGAATGACCATGCATATATATATATCGGGTTCTTAAATGCTTTAAT
>SNQJ01S0095571.1:50525-63958 GCA_010110895.2 Picea sitchensis
CCCCCCACCATAGTAAAGTATGGGAGCAGTCTAAAACCCCCCCTTATAGTAGATTACAGGGGTATCTTGAATCCCCCCTTATAGCATGGTACATGGGAGATTTGCAACCCCCCTCATAGTATATTACGAGGGTAGTTTGAAACCCCCCTCATACTTAAGTATGAGGATAGTTTAAAACCCCCCTCGTAGCAACTTATGGGGGTGGTTTGAAATTCCCCCTCATAGCGAGGTACGGAACTAGTTTAGAACCCCTTTCATAACAAGATATGAGGGTAGTTTGAAACACCCTTTCATAGCAAGGTATATGGGTTATATGAAACCCCCCTCATAGCATCTGACGAGGGTGGTCTGAAATCCCCCTCATAGCAAAGTACACTTGCAGTTTGAACCCCCCCACATAGATAGTTATGGGGGTGGTTTGAAATCCCACTCATAGCAACATACATGGGAAAATTAAAACCCCCCTCATAGCAATGTATAGGAGCGTTTTAGAACCCCTCCGATAGAATCTTACAGGGGCAGCCTAAAACCCTCCTTATAGCAACTTACAAGGGAAAACGACATAAATTAATAGTATTCCATGCCAACAATTTATTCTACCGAAGTTGTACAGTTGTGTTGCATTATGTTACAATGTATATCAAAATGATGCAACAAGGGATTACAGAGTGGAAAGCCTCTATTGGTATTGGCACCAGATGTTAGTCCATGTGCCACTATCTACCACCACACTATGTTTACACAGCGTGGAGTTCTATGGTCAAGACACAGTGTTTTGGTCATTAAGGCACAAATCACATTAGATCATGCTTGGTGCAAGTTTCATTCGAGGTTTGCTCATGTTGCATTGGTTATTGATCACATTGACATAATGTTTTACCATTATTTCAAAGTAACCTTTAGTATTTTTATGATTTTCCTATAGGCCCTTGGTGGCATTTGTGAAATAAACAAATAGTAGTATGGTAAAAAAATAGCATATGCAAATAGAAATTATATGGAAACCCCAATTATTGGGAAATCATGTCTAATGCTATTTGAGATGAGCAATAGGAATTTCAGCTCACATTTTATGTAGAAATTAGAGTTAATGTCGATCCATAGATTGATGGAAATGTAGATTTTCTCATGATTCACTCATTCCACGACATTATATGCACCTCCAATACTCAATTCAATCCAAAGTAACATATTGGTGGCAAAGAAATCAAATGGATGTTTAGAAAAAAGGTACGATGAATGGTTAAGGCAAATTCTGGCCTACTAGTGTTCTTGAGATCTTAGTTGCCCACAAGTTAATTTATGAATGCAATACTTTGTACTCTATCTAAAAGATTTGCAAGGTTTGCATCTACTATAATAACAATTTGGTCTATATTGAATTGGTCAATACTTTATATATGTACGATAAAATGGCCAAAATTTTGTTTGAGATAATTGTTTAGTGGAAAGCTTTCAGATAGTCAAGCAGTGGTGGATTTCGCACTGAAAATCAGGCATAACTACAAGTTTATACAAAAATTAGCAATTACTTGCACAATGCATGAGTACAAATCATGGCAATGAATTCAAAAGAAAGTGAGTCTGCTCTAGAATTTTGGTCATATTTCACTTTTCACAAGATCTATACCAATTGGATTTAATCTAGTGGTCAAGTTCATTCAAGATCATATGTCAAGATCATATGATCTATACAAGATCATATGGTTGGATTTAATCTATACAAGATCATATTATCTATACAAAGATCATATGTCAATTTCATATGGATTATGCAGAAGGTGCATTCCATCTAGGAATTTAGGTCATGAAATTTCCATAGGTCTATAACAGAAAGAGAGAGTGATTTTCAAAGTTTTCCACAAATGGAAGCCAGGAGTAAACATGTTAAATCATATAGATCTCTATACATGTAAAATTGCATAGATCTTGAGATAATGATGGCATCTTGATCTGCAAGTTGCATACACTAAATTCCAATAAATAACATCAAATTCCAAACACAACACCCTTCCTAAACCCCATAAAAAAGACATATACCCAATCAATAAAAATTTGCACCAATCGTCCAAACTCCACAAAACTTGCTTACCATTTCTCGCATTCATTGGCTTTATTTAAGACTTGAATCGTATGGAATTGGTAGATAATATGAAGATTTAATCAAACCACTATGCCTATAAAACATTCAAAATTGTCATGAATTTTTTCTTTGCATGTCCAAAGATAGTAATACCTTATGAGGACCTTATCTGTGTAGGTAAATGAAGGACTCCATGCAACAATAACACTTCTAGCTAGGTGATCTTACTATGAGAATTTTGAATGCCATTTTTTTTTTTTATGAAAAACTCCTTTGGAACTAGGGTGTTATAAAGTTTTTACTATTTTCTTTGAAGTCTTTTGTATCATTAAAAAATATGAGAACCTTTTTGGGTCTTTTGTAACATTAAAAAATATGCATTTGAAATCTAAAACAAAATAAAGTTGTTGCTAACTTCTCACCATGAAGGCCATAAAAACAAAATGAAATTGCCTTGTTGGCCTCTTATTAAAAAGCGATTAATACACAATATTGAGTAGTAAGAAGAAATATCAATTCTCTATTGGACTTCGATTGTTGTTAGACCAAACCCGCAGGTGTTAGTCTTTTCCACAATCGTCGGAGTTAGGATCCACGAGAGGGGGTTAACCCATGTTGTGAAACTTGTGTGAAGCACTGAACCCAATGTCCAACAATCTTCCCTCATCTGCAAGCTCAGTGCAGTCGTTCTCCAACCCATTTCCCTTTGTTTGCCAAGGTATGGAAAAGAAAGAAACACGTGGTGGAATCTGAGACATAAAAGGTGGCAGAAGCGGACAGTTTGGAGAAGTGTGGCCCTAAGCAAGCTAGGATCGACTCTCCAGGTGTCAGCGCATCCAAGTCTCCTCGTGGTGAAATCTCTAGTAATATTACTAGTCCTTTCATCCCGGTGCAGTCTCATTCTTTAGATGCTTCTTCGGATATTCCAAAGGTACAAGCTCAGGGCTCACATGTCCCTCCCCCAAAGTCCCTCCCTTATAAAAGCCCTTGTGATCCCACGTCCTAGGGTTTTTCGTTCAACGTTGGGCCATGCGAGGATGAATCATTGTCTCAACCTTCGTCTTCACAAAGGGAGGTCCCTAGTAGGCTTGGAATTTCAAATTTACTGTACCTGTCAAATGAAAATTTGGTGACGGTTAATTGGTTTTTATGCCTGTCATTTTATGTTTTTGGATTCATGAGTGTCAATTTTTTTTTTCTCTTATATAGACCTTGCTTCTGGAACTTTAAAAGAAAAAATATTATCTGTTTTGGTGGGGAAATAGAAACATAGCTAAATCATTTCCACCAAATTCATTGCAAATTGCAAGCCATCACTAGTGGGTGAGTCCAAATTTTACATCTAAACTTTGAGTAAATCAATGAAGTATAAGTAGAATAGGAGTAGGGCAACATCAAATTTCATTTACTCTTATAACTGACATATATCAAGTTTGTTTCTAAAGTACCTTAAGTAATCTAAGTACCTACCAGGAATTATGACGGACACCTTACCCCTTACCCAGTAAAACTTAGATTTGATGGGTTCGGACTTTACATACCTATAAATAATGTTGAAGTGCAGATTTGGTATCTAACTGTCAAATACGTCTAAAAATGAAAAAAATGTCCTATAGAATGTCAAATTCTAGGCCTGGTCCCTGGCCTTCGTCTTCTTCGTCTTCTCGAAGGGAGGTCTTGAATTTTTGGGGCAAAACCCTCATCAAGACCCTCGGGAAAATTTCTTCTACCATTGGTTGGAGAAACACCATTTATTTGACCTTCCCCCCACAAAGTTATCCCAAACCTGGTGCAATGGGAGAAAAAGGGTCAGGTTTGGTTTCCAAAAGACTTGATAGATTCTTGATCTCTGAGGGTCTGATCGAAAATCCTTGGTCTTTTAAATCTCGTGTGGAGATAGGAGGGATTTCAGACCATATGCTAATAATCCTGGAAGTGTCCAAATCAGGTCCAAGGTTGTCTCTCCCAATGAAGTTTAATCAAGAGTGGCTTAAGGAAGAGGATTACCAGAAGTTGGCGAAGGATTTATGATGCCATATGGAGGAGGATCCTCCCACATGCAACAATTCGCTGAAAACATTGGAAAAAATTTAAAAGACACTATTTCTTGGGCCAAAGGTTATAGGTTGAATCAATTGTCTACCATCCGGGAGGTGGAATTAAAGATTGTGTCTTTTCTTATCAATCAAGAAGTTGGCTCTATTTCGAAAGAGGAAGAGACCCTGCTTAAGTCCCTCTTGAGGAAGAAAAATGATTTGTTAGCTACGAAGGAATCTAAATGGTGACAAAGAGCAGAGCGGTTTGGATTTGTGAAGGGAATAATAACACAAAAAAATTTCAGAACTTTTCCAGCTTTTGAAGAAGGATTAATTCCATTTGGGAAATAAAGGGCGAGGAAGGGCGCAAGGTGACAGAGGTTGGCGAGATAGATGAAGCATGAAAGTGTTTTTTCTCTATCTTGTTCAAGGAGTTAGCTAGATGCCCTATCTCAGAGATTCTTAAGGTTATCAACCTTTTTCCAAATGCTATTTCGGATGAAATGAACACATCTTCATAAGAAGAGATTTTAGAGAAGGAAATATTCTCCACTTTATCCTCATTCCAAAAATTTAAAAGTCTTGGCCCTAATGGATTGATGGTTGAATTCTATTTAGGTTTCTATGAGATGATCAAATCGGATTTATTGAAAGTTGTAAATGAATCTCAAAGAGCAGGAAAAGTTTGGGGGCCTCTAAATTCCACTTTCCTGGCCCTAATTTTTTCCTGTCTTTGAAGAAGGATGAATTCCATTTGGGAAATAAAGGGCGAGGAAGGGCGCAAGGTGACAGAGGTTGGCGAGATAGATGAAGCATGAAAGTGTTTTTTCTCTATCTTGTTCAAGGAGTTAGCTAGATGCCCTATCTCAGAGATTCTTAAGGTTATCAACCTTTTTCCAAATGCTATTTCGGATGAAATGAACACATCTTCATAAGAAGAGATTTTAGAGAAGGAAATATTCTCCACTTTATCCTCATTCCAAAAATTTAAAAGTCTTGGCCCTAATGGATTGATGGTTGAATTCTATTTAGGTTTCTATGAACTGGTCAAATCTGATTTGGCTGAAAAGCTGTAAATGAATCTCAAAGAGCAGGAAAAGTTTGGGGGCCTCTAAATTCCACTTTCCTGGCCCTAATTTTGAAAAATCAAGATCCTTCCTCCTTTGAAGACTTCAGACCCATCACTTGTTGCAGTCTGATTTATAAACTCATTGCAAAGATCATATCTAATTGTCATAAGCCTATTTTCAGTGAGCTCATTTCTGAGGAACAATACAGTTTTTTATTCAAATGATAAATACATGATGTTGTTTCCCTAACTCAAGAAGCTTTACATTCCATAAAGTTAAAAAAGATCCCATCGATCCTTATGGAGCACTATCTATCAAAAGGATATGACAAAGTGAGTTAGACTTTTGTCAGGCTTGCCATTCAATTGGGGATGAACTTGCAGACGGTCAATTGGATCATGGGTTGTATTGAATCCTCCTCTTTTGTTGTCCTCATAAATGGAGTTCCCTCCAAATTATTTCAATCTTCTTGAGGGCTTCGCCAGGGATGCTCTCTCTCCACCTTTATTTTCCTAATCGTAACGAAGAGGATCGGTCTATTAATTAAAAAGGCACACAACAATGGCCTTCTGAAAGGGATAAAAATCACAAACTTTGAGATCCTTATCCATTTATTATTTGTTGATGATGTGATTCTCTTTGGTGTAGGGACAATCTTGGAATTTCAAACTCTAAAGAATATCTTGGATCTATATTACATTTCTACGGGAATGGAATTCAACTGGACAAAGTCAATTGTGTTGGTTCATGGGTTGCAAGTGGAAGCCACAAGTTGTTCAGAAGAACTAATGTCTTTCACAAATAAAAATCTAGATGCAAGTTGTTCATAAGAACTAATGCCTTTCACAAATAAAAATCTAGATGAAGGTTTGAAGTATTTGGGCTTCGTGCTTAAACCAAATGATTATTTGTTCAGAGATTGGATATGGTTATTCAAAAAAAAATTAGTCAAGGATATCCTTCTGGGTTCATCAATGACTTTCAAGGGATGGGAGATTAATCCTATTGAATTTAGTGTTGAGTAGTATCCCAATTTATTGGGCTTCTATAGACAAAATCCCAAAGGGCGTTCTATCTAAAATCAGGAAACTATGTTTGCCTTTCTTGTGGAGAGGCAACATGGAGAAAGGAGGTATCCCCCTAGTAAAGTAGACGAAGCTTGCAATGCCCAAGGAGTTGGGGAATAAAAAGTTTATTTTGGTTCAGCAGATCCCTTGCAACTAAAAGTATGTTGAGATTGATCCATAATGTATGCTTTGGGATAGAGTAATGGCCTCTAAATACATTCCAGACTTGTATTTCTTAGAATGTATTAGATTTTCAAGGAAGTCAGTGCTCAACAACTCGATATGTTGGAAGGGAATGGTCGAGGCCTTCCCCTGAATTGGAGATCACTTAGTCTGGAGCGTAGGGAATGGAAAATGCATAAAGATAGGGGAAACCCCATGGGTGAGCTCAGGGGAAGGATTTAAACTTCCTGAAGATCTGGTGAACAATTTGCACACGTGGTGAACAATCGGCCTTGTTATTTCATGTTGACATGCTAAAGCTGAGAAAGTTCCAGGTGTTTGGTGACTCGAGGGTCGTGGTAGACTGGGTTAACGAGACCTCCATACTTCAGGTGGGGTGTCTTCGTCCATTAATGCATCACCTTGATAAGTTGGAGTGTTTCTCATGCACTGATATACTCAAAGAATTAAACGAGAAGGCAAACTACCTTTACAAGTAAGCCTTGTTGTTGGAAGACGATGCTTTCATTTTACAAGAATTTTATGACAAACAATTCTATGAAGAAAGTTTCTTTATGTTGTAATTCTCCCAGATTACAATGGGAGATTTTTTTGGTTTTTAAATTCAGATCATGTTGTTTTTTTGTAAGTAAGTATTCTATATTAACTATGGACAAAATTTACAGATAAGCATACAAGTGATGCCTTGTTGTTCCATACCCATAGAAACCATGACAGTGTCTTGGGCATAAAACCATCAAAAACTGAAAAATATGCCTACCCCAGAGGGGAAACCAAGATTTGTCATGGAGTAACTAAGTTAAAAGTTTTAAAGCAAAGTTCATATCGGGTTCTTTTATATCAAGATTGTTCTGTTTAATTTTTTTATTCTCAGATTTGATAGTTATTGTTTTATAATTTCAATGCAAAAAAAATATTTCATGCCACAGTTATCATAGAATAACTATACACTAAAAATCTCAATTGTTGCAATGCAACGAAAATAACAAGATCTATAAATATTAACCATGCACAATAGACACGAGAACACAAGAATTTATCTTGGGAAACCCAACCTTGGGAGAAAACCCAACAACCTTTCTTATAGAAGAATCAATTCAAGAGTTTACAAGTTTATCACCATCAAAATAGACCAAGATATATCAAAGAGTCACCTCCCAAGCCTAGTGCAACTCCCAAGAGGTAGTGCACAAGATAGAATACCAAGAACTTCAAGTTGCAACAAATTTTACCCCAAATAAGACCTCCTTGAAACATGCACCTTCTTTCTTGAGTGAGAGATGAGTGAGTGAGTGTGTCAAATGAAATGAAATGAACCTTTATTTATATTTTTCAAGTCACATGTCTTTTCCATGTGGGGTCGAATTCTCTTCATGGGTCTTCAATTGCTTCCTGGGGCTTCTTTAATGGTCAGATGGGCATCGTCTTGTCTTCTTGACACTTCTTCTTTTCTAGAAAGGTTGTCCTCGAGCCTTGTTGATGTAATATTCTCTAGCATGCACCTAGTTTATGTGTTCATTTCCCACATAGCACCTCGATTCTCTGTCAATCCTTGTCAAGTCACATGATCAAGGATAGAGACTACACCTGAGCCATTCTCCTTATCCAAGTCATATGGACATCTAAGGAGAATGTCTGCATGATGCTAATACATGGAGAACATCAACACATTGGGCCATTCTCCTTAGCCAATTCACATGGTCATCTGAGGAGAATGTTTTCCCGATGCATATGTGCCTTGAGTCTTTGTCGGTCCTTGTCAAGTCACATGATCAAGAATAAAGACTATGCCTGGGCCATTCTCCTTAGCCAAGTCACATGGAAAATCTAAGGAGAATGCTTTCCTGATGCTGCCCAAAACATCAAAACTCCCTCTCAATGAGGGAAACTTTATGCATATCGCCAAGCATGTCCCTGAAGTATTTGAACTTCGCCTTTGACAGAGGTTTGGTGAGAATGTTTACAATCTACTCATATTTGGATATGTACTGGAGCTTCACTGCTCCCTTCTGTACCATGTCTCGGATGAAGTGGTATTTGATCTAAATATGCTTAGACATGTCATGAATATTGTATTTTCTGAAAACTTGACACATCTTTGGTTATCACAATGTATCAAGGTCATCTCTAGCTTCTGATCAAATAGTCATGCAAGTAGTTTTTGGAGCCATACTGCTTCATGACTTGCGACACTAGTTGAGATATACTCAACTTTTGATGTACTGAGTGCTACAAAAGTTTGCTTCCTACTAATCCAAGATATCATAGCTGATCCTAAGTTGAAGCAACACACCAAGGTGCTCTTTCTGTCCAATGCACTCCCTTCCTAGTCAGAATCTGCATATCCCTACAGCTTCACTTCACCACCAAAGACATATTTGAGGCCATATCCAACTGTACCAAGTAGGTACCTCAACACATGCTTTGTTGCAATCCAATGGTAGTGTCTCGACTCTACCATAAACTGGCCCAAGGTGTTTACTACAAAGCAAATATCTGACCTGGTGTTAACCAGGCACATCAAGGATCCAATCAACTCCTTGTACATAGTGGGATCCACCAAATCTAAATCTGAAGTAGAATCACTCAACTTCTTCAGATTTGTCTTCATAGGTGTAACCATGGACTTGCATTCCATCATACCAAATCTACGCAAAATATCAACTGTATATTTTCCTTGTCCAAGGAAAATCTCGCCTGGTCTCTCCCATATGTCCAATCCCAAGAAATAGTGCATCAAGCCAATATCCTTCATCTCAAATTCTAAGTCCAACTCCCTCTTACACATGATAATGAGCCATTCTACTCCCATGAGGAACAGATCATCAACATATAGCACCAAGATCAAGGGATCACCATCAAAAACCTTGCAGTAAAGGTTGGGATCTACATCACTCTTGGTGAACCCCAAGATCATCAATTATCCATCAATCCGGGAGTATCATGCTCCGGGTGCCTTCTTGAGTCCATATAGTGCCTTCTTTAATCTGCAAACATGGGATTTGTTCCCATGTATCACAAAACCTTGAGGTTTCTCTATGTACACTTCTTCATCAATCACACCATTGAGGAATTTGATCTTTACATCCATCTGATCTAATTTTCAACCCATAACTGAAGCAAGATAAATAATGGTCTGAATGGAAGTGTACCTGGCGACTAGAGAAAATTTATCTTCATAATCCACTCCCTCTTTCTGGGAGAATCCTCTTGCCACAAACCTGGGTTTGTACTTTTCAATGTTTCCATCTGCTGCATGTTTGATTTTATAAATCCACTTGGGAGTTAATACCGACTTCCCTTCTAGTCTCAAAATGACCTCCCACACATCATTCTTCAAGATGGAATGATACTCCTCCGTCATGGAATCTTTCCAGACATGTTGGTCAGTTGCTTCCTCATAACTGGAAGGTTCTAAATCAATTATGTGGCTCATCATTTCCATATAACTTGAGAACCTTTTAGGTCTCTTGCTCTCCCTGAAAGTACCATGAGGAGTTGCATGTCCTTTTGCATCCTACAAAGTATCATGAAGCCATGATGGCCTCTTTCTGGTCATTGCAACGTCTCTGGGTAGATCAACTGGTCTTGTTGGATCTTCTTGATGGTCTAAAGGATGATCAGCTGGACTATTTGGATGTATTATCATCCTTTGGAACCTCCTACTCCTCACTAACAATGTCTATGTGAGATTCTCTGGATCTCCTAAAAGCTATCTCTTCATTAAAGGTAACATCATGGCTGACTTTGATCTGATGTTGTCCTATATATATTATGTAGGCTTTTGAAGTTTTGCTATATCCAACAAAGGTGCCCTCCTTTCCGAAGTGTTCTAACTTCATCCTCTTATGCTTGGGTACATGAATGTATTTTGGACAACCAAAATCCTGAGATGGTTGACCACTGGCTTCACTCATGTGAATGCCTCATCGGGAGTCTTATCTTCCAATATCCGATGAGGACTTCTATTTTGAATATAGATTGTTGGGTTGGATGCTTTTTCCCATAAGAACATGGGTAGATTTTGATTATGAACCATTGCCTTGACTGCCTCCACAATAGATATGTTCTTCCTTTCTACAACACCATTTTGTTGGGGATTGTAAGGAACTGTCAACTCCCTCATGATCCCTTCTTTCTTGCAGAAATCGTTGAAGTCTTTGGAAGTATATTCTCCTCCATTATATGTTCTTAAAACCTTGATCTTCTTCCCCGTAAAGTTCTCTACCCGAGCCTTGAACTCTTGGAACTTGATAAATACTTCATCCTTAGTCTTTATGAAGTAGATACATGTCTTCTAGGAGAAATCATCAATGAATGTCACATGGTACAAGAATCCTCCCAAAGAATGTTACATATGTTTGAATGCACTAGATCCAAGATTCCTTTGGATCTACTATCACTGCTTGGATAAGGTCCCTTGGTATTCTTACCAAGAGTACATCCTCTGCAAATGCCTTCATGTTCTTCTTGGAGCTCTGGAATACCTGTAACCATCTTCCATAATGTTGGTAAGGCATTGTAGTGTAGGTGAGCAAATCTTCGATGCCATAGCTCACATAAGTTGGTGTTATCATGTATCAATGTCTAGACTGGACATATTGATAGTTTTTACAATCCTCCCTCTCGAACACCAATCACTTATGTCGTGTCAATGTTCAAATCCTTAGGCCATATGAGACCTTGTCCATCCACAAATGAAACTCTATAGCCTTTATCCTCCAATGTTGAGATATAGAGTAGATTCTTTCTTAGTCCTAGTACAAACAAGACATCATTCATATGTAGAGAGTTTCCATATTCTAGTTGGAATGATGTGGTTCCAAATCCTTTTACTGCATACTTGGCAATGTCTCCAAGTTCCACTTGTAATGATGAGTTCTTCTTTGTCAAACTTTTGAGATAATTTCAGTAACTTGTCATGTGCCTAGAAGCACCACTGTCAACCAACCAGGTATCACTGGTATCAGTAATATTGTCTGTAAGAGTGGAGACAAGGGAACATTATTTCTTTGTCTTCATGGTAACCTACTTGGAACAATAAAAGAACAAGAACAATTGGTTTTTATTCTGAAGTTGGACACCATCTTTGACTTTTGATTTTGACTAGATGTTTTGACTTTAACCAAAAGTCAACCTTTGACTTTGACTTTGACCAAAATTCAACCTTGACGTTTTGGAAATCTAGGAGCACCAGTAGGTGCGTTGGGTTAGGGAAAGTTAGTTTATGCAAGAATTAGCCTCAACGCTTCAAGAAAAGTGCCCAACGATTTTCAGATGAGATCTAGTTCTGTGACTGTGTAGTGGCAATATTTCAACAAAGCTCTGAAACCATGTTGAATTTTTTGATTCTCAGATCTCATAGTTATTGTTTTATAATTTCAATGCAAAATTTTCTTTCATGCCACAATTATCATAGAATAACTACACTGAAAATCTCAATTGTTACAATGCAACAGAAATAACAAGATCTATAAATATTAACCATGCACAGTAGACACAAGAACACAAGAATTTATCCTAGGAAACCCAAACTTGGGAGAAAACCCAACAACCTTTCTTATAGAAGAATCAATTCAAGAGTTTATAAGTTTATCACCATCAAAATAGACCAAGAGATATCAAAGAGTCACCTCTGAAGCCTAGCACAACTCCCAAGAGGGAGCACACAAGATAGAATACCAAGAACTTCAAGTTGCAGTGAATTTTACCCCAGATAAGACCTCCTTGAAACTTGCGCCTTCTTTCTTGAGTGAGAGATGAGTGAGTGTGTCAAATGAAATGAAATGAGCCTTTATTTATATTTTTCAAGTCACATGTATTTTCCATGTGGGGCTTGTTATCCCCATTTTGTGGATAACTAATGATATTATCTCTCGAGGCCCTTGGGTTGCAGATATGGAGTGCTGAGAGACTACATGACCAACAATACCCTTTTGCACAGATGGAACCCTTCTCACCATCACAGATGGTCACAGGTTTGCAGATGGCATCCACCACACCAACTGGCTTCTGGAAGGCAGTGGGCCTTGCTCCATGAGGTGCAAGTCAATATTATGGTAAGCATCATTGCAATATTTAATCCATTTGATTATGTTGTATCTTATATTTCTCTAGATTTCATGATATATGCTTGGACATTATGTCTTTTTCCATGCTTCACCTTGGTGGTTGACATTGTTCCCTAGTAAGTGGTTTTCCTTGGATATGGGTTTGCTACTCGGAACTCCCTTAATGAGCCATCATACCGTTCCTGACCATACTTACCACTTTCCATCATTGTTCCCCTCCATTTCCTCATCTCTTGGGATTTTAGGGTGTATTGACCCAAGAAGGGGTTGTCCCTCATTCTATGGGAAGAAGGGGTTGAAGGTGCAGAGGGGTTGATGTTGGGTAAAAGATAAATCCTTGTATAAACCTTCTAGATGCTTCACCCAGGGATCACCCAAGAAAGAAATGAAACACTTATCTTTGAGTAAAGGGGACCCACAATATAATAAAGAATGCTTAAAAAGTTAGTTGAAGGATAGGAGGTCTCATCACGAGCCGACCTATTACGTCCATGAATATCTAGTGGTATGACATTACCGTCATCTGGTCACCAAACTAGAGTAATGGCTCTTACTTGCATGGCTGAGAGAAAGGGGATCTCATCACGAGCCAACCTTCTCATTTCCACTAGCTGTTTGTGGGTGACATTGTCGTCATCTAGTCACCACGCCAGGGTAGTGACCTTCAATCTCTCCTTATGCTATATTGAAAGAAAATACAAAGAAAAAAAGTTAAAAGGCAATTGATGGGCTTGGAAAAAGTGCATTATGGACGAAGGTACGACATACCCTCTACAAAGGCACCCATGACTGAGACACTACAACCCCTTGTATGTCATAAGCCCTATGCTCATTGAGTCTTGACCCCAACCACTTCATCCACTTTACATGGCTTAGAGAGGGATCTCTTGGAAACTCTCCTTGACCTAGGGCAAGATCTACCC
>SNQJ01S0095572.1:0-15003 GCA_010110895.2 Picea sitchensis
ATAGTACTCTTCCTTGACTGCATCCACAAAAAAATCCCAAGTGGGCTCGACCCCATATATTTCAGGTTCCGCCGTGGAAATTTTCTCCTAGTAAGTTTCCCACCCATTTTTGACATGTGAGAGAGCCTTGAGGAGTGTGAAGGTGATATTTTTCCTGTCAGAAAAATTTTAATTAGAGAAATAACATTCTAATAGATTTAACTATTTTTCTAGGGCATCTGCATCTATCTGACCTTCAAATATGGGAATATCAAAATTAACTTGTACTTTGAAGGGAGAGGTTCCTCCAAAATGGTTTCTTGATGAAGATGTGCTTGCTGCTATCGACATGCATTGAAGGATGTGTGAAAAATTATCCATCATTTCATCCCAATTTCGCACGAGAGATTGCTCAAGAAATAGGTTAATAGAATCTTCTACTCCACCATTTTTCTTTTTTTCCGCCATCGAGGGTTTCTTCGGCGTGCGAGAGTGATTTTCCTCAAGAGAGACAAGCTCAAGATCCAACTGGATATACTCAGACCTTGTATGGGACATGCAATGAAAAATGATCAAGAGAATCCTGGTCTAATACCATTAATCCGGATTATTTTTGGAACAAAATGAAAGTAGGGAATTTACATTGAAATACTCATGAAAATTTCTAGAAACAAAGAAATACAACAATACTTGATTTCTATTAATGAAATAATTGTAAAGAGACTGTAAAAATATAGAGTGCAAGACTCACTAGAATGGTGGTAGATTTATCTCTGAGAAGATATGTGATGACTATGCTCATTCGCAAGAATATGATTACAATGAGGCTCTGAAAGCCTTTTTATGATAAACTTGGATGCCAAAAACCTAGACATCCAAAAACCTAACCCTACGAGATGAAACGCGAAAAGTAATGTGGGCCCTATTTGGGTAATTTGGTACATTAACTTCCTAGGGTCGTAAATGTTTCATACGATCTCTATTTAGACAGGTCATAGCCCATTGGAAACGTGTTTTGGAGAAATAGACATTATCCCATCAAACTCTGACTATGTCTACAGTTTGACTGTGGCACGCCAAAATAACATTGTTTAGGGCCCCAAAATGGCACTCGAAGTACATAAAGATGTGTTGACATGAAAAATTCCAAAATAAGCCAGTTGGATCCAGTGGGTGAACACCAGTCTCCACTTGGAAGATGTGTAGGGCTTCAAACATCTCTAGAAGTGTAGAACCCACAATTACAAAGAAGTACACAATAACGTGTTGAACTAAAAATTGATAAGAGGAGCCAATTGGAATAGGTGGGTGGCAACGAATATCCACCTGGATCACCAATGCACAAGATTCCACAAGGAGTATATCCCACAAGGGTCCAGTAGGCCATGCTTAAAACGTCGATGAAAGACGGACCTGTGAAGTAATATAAATAATAAAAATATGTGTTTATTATTGTATATGGGATATATCTATGGCAGACAAAAGGTAAATGCTCCTATGATGGAAAAATATTATAGATGCCTTATTATCATTCTCACAACTTAGCATTTTCTTTCAAAACCCATTTTGTGGATGCCAAGGGGATCTCTCATCCATACCAACGATTCAAACATCAACATTTGTGTATAAATTGGCAAGAAAAATCGCTCGATGACTGCAAATGTATGGAAATACACTTATCTTTGGGGCTCTTCTCTTGTTTTACATCCTGAGCCAGGTCATGCAAAGAACTACAAGCCATCAAAAACAAGTTTAACATTTCGAGCAGAGATTAAAAATTGTGTGTGAATGATCTATCTCTCAAGAACAACATCATGGACTCAACTCTCATATATTTTCGATGGGGTATTCCAATTGTTACTGGAGGAAAACACATGTAGTGTGCATTGTCTCATAATGGCATCTGTGGATTTGATCCCACAATATCATTCTCAATTACCTTAAAACCACCCCACTTGTTGTTGTGAGTAGAGAAATTAGTTTGGAAATTTTGAAAACAATTTTGCATGATATTTTTGTAGCATCGATAGTATAAAAACAAGGTATTTTCTCCAAACGTTCTGAAGCTATAATTTTACAGCGAATATCTACCAGGTACGTTGCAAAACTGCACAGTCAACTAGAACCAATTCTTATTTGGTTGCTAGCTGGA
Organism: Picea sitchensis; assembly: GCA_010110895.2. Lineage (NCBI taxonomy): Eukaryota > Viridiplantae > Streptophyta > Pinopsida > Pinales > Pinaceae > Picea > Picea sitchensis. The sequence goes on from SNQJ01S0095572.1 coordinate 2,132, forward strand.
ACAAAATTCTTCCTAATATTTAGGAAATGAGAGGGGTAGGTGTTTTGTCCTCAGATCATGCAACCTCATGTGTTTTGTATGCACTAAATAGCCTACGAAAGACCCTATAAATTAGAAGTTAATTATGTTTTATGTTGTAACTTTTTGCAATGAACTCCTAGGATGAAGGGGATCCTATATAACTTATCAACTTATCAATATCAAATTCCTATGAGGTGGGGGTTAAATATAAGATATATATTTAAGATTGTAATATGATAGAGGGGTTGGGTCCAGGGGCTCGAGAGAGATTGAGGAAGAAAAAATCGGGTTGTTATCAATGTAAGCCTCAAGCCATTCACTCTATGTAAACATTTTCTTCCATTGGAGATTCATGAGAGAAGTTATATCAAATTGTTGTACTCCTTTGTTTCAATTTGTCTTTGTCATCGCATTTGAACATAGTGTAGATTTTGAGCATCAAAGGTTTCCTTTGATTAATATATTCTTGAACAATAGAGGATATGTTGTAATTTTCCTATTGATCATTGCTTTTCTATTCAAGTACCTTTCATTCACTTTTTGCAGAGAGGATGCTTGTCTGGTCGATGTTCTGATTTTTGTTATCTTCTCCATTCTTCTATCCATCATTACATAAATCATTATTTGGTATGCAGTTTTATTTCATTTTATCTTCAGGGTGTTTATGACTCCATTCCCAATGGTGTATCTTAGTGATCTGCAATATGCTTGTTGCGCTCTTGCTACACATGAAATTTTCACTCCTAGGTATCTCTCCCTAAGTGTCGTAAGTGTCATATAAGTGTTTCATACACCTTGACACCATGGAATAACCTATGTCGCAATCCCTAGTCAATGTGGAGGAGGTATATATTACATGAAGGCCAAAAAACCAAGTGCACATGAATTATTATTAATATTCATGAAAAGAAAATTAATTAAGTGTGAGAATCAAGTGCACATGAATTATTATCAATATTCATGAAAATAAATTAATTAAGTGTGAGAATCAAGTGCACATGAATTATTATTAGTATTCATGAAAAATAAATTAATTAAGTGTGAGAATCAAGTGCACATGAATTATTATTAATATTCATGAAAAATAAATCAATTAAGTGTGAGAATCCACCTCACATTTGGTTTCCTATTTTTTAGGGAAGGTGGAGGATCTCATGGATGGTTGAAATATTTCCTCAAACTCCTTGAGAGATATTTCCTCCCTAAATATCTTTTAGATCCCCTTTTAGTGGCTATGATGAGTGATCCTCTCCATGGTGGTTAAGCCTCCAAATCCTATATAATTAGGGATTTCCATGGAGAAGAGGGGAATAGAGGAGTTTAGAGATACCAAACTTATGATCTCATAAGAAAAAAGACATATTCCACGTATCAAACCTATGGTCTTGGGAGAAAGATTTAGGATATCAAACGTATGATTTTGGGAGCTTTGTGCAAGGGCTGGACGAGGAGGACTTGAGAAGCTATTGCAACTTCATCTACGATTTGTAAGTATCTCTTTCGAGTTATCATTAATATACGCTTGGCCTATTCCCTTCTAATTTGTGTATCTTTACATATGTTGTCTATTATAGATGGATTTGATTAGACTTCCTTATAGAGTAGAGTAGGAGTTATTTTTCTTCTTGTTGTCCATTGCATTGCAGGTGTCGAACGGTGCCAAAGAGCTCAGGGATCAAGCTCAAATTGGATCAGTGAGGACAAACACCATAATAAGATGCATCACAGGTTCTTCCTTCTCCTTCTCTTTATGATTAGTTAATTAGATTCAAAGGGATATTAAGGTTCTTCTGTTAGCATATTATCCACAAATTCTTGGCAAGATTTTGGCTCCCCATGACTTGCGCCCATGACTCAGAATCTGTTGACCTTTGACAGAAAAGATAGTCAACCTTTACGGATCCTTTGTCAGTTTCTGGTTACTTTGGGAGGAAAAATAGTCTATGTTGATGTGATGGTAGTTCTCAACCCCTTGGAATTTAACCTCCTCCTTGGGTGAGACTATGTTTATGCTATGAGAGCTTTTTGTGTCGAATTTTTTTCGAGTTATGCGTTTCCCTCACAAAAGAAACATAGTAACAATCGACCATATTTCATTCATTGACCCTCATCTTATGGTAAACCATCTGCCTTCCCTGAATGGCCCTTACATGTCGGCGATGTCATCCCCACCACAGATCAATTATGTAACAACTTGTCTCATGCATTCAACCTCGCACGCCATGGGATATTTCCCATCTCCTGACTTAGATATGGTAGGTTACATGGCCATCTCTATCATAGGGCTATTAGAGTCAAATCTCCCTACCCTTATCAAGGTCATCGACATGTATTCCTTCTAGAGTGTTTTTCTTCCATCTAGTGAAGATCTCTTGGAAGCCATGATTGAAGTTTGTCCCTTGACATGTATTCCTTCCAAAGCATTGTCCTCTTGGAATCCATGATCAAGGAGAGGTATTGAGCACAGTTTTTTCTTCTCTGTGGAAATCTCATTAAAAAATGAAACAGAGGTTACGAGCATAATTTTCCTCTTTGTAAAAACCTCATTAAAAAATGAAACAGAAACCACGAGCATAGTTTTCCTCTCTGTAGAAATATTGTTAAAAAATGAAACAGAATCTACGAGCATAGTTTTTCTCTCTATGGCAAGCTCATTAAAAAATGAAACAAAAATCTGGGGATTGAACCCAGAACCTTGAGCATAGTTTTAATTCTCTGTGGAAATCTCATTAAAATATGAAACAAAGGTCTTGAGCATAGTTTTTCTTCTCTGTGGAAAGCTTGTTAAAAAATGAAACAAAGTTCTTGAGCATAGTTCTTTTCCTATGACAAGCTAGTTAAGAAATGAAACAGTGACCTCTCATAACAAGTCGAGTCTTTCGCTAGATCTCATAGATATCGGGTCGAGTCTTTATCTATATATCGTAGATGTTGAATTGATTCTTTTGTTAGGTCTCATATTTGAACCTCCATTTCATGATCCCTTATCCTTTTTCTCCATCTAGTATAGAAATTGGTGACAAAATAAAAGTCGGTGAATGAATTGAAGCTCAGGGAGCATGTCTCCATCCTTTGGTTATCATTTTGGAGTTAAGATTCTAGGTTTTCAAGCTGGGAGAAGAGTACCCACCATCCATGGGTATCCCAACCTTTGGAAATTACGTTGGGAATTTACAAGCATAGTTTAATTTTTTTTCAAGCTTGTGTAAAAATGAAACCAATACCGAGCTTAGTCTTTATTCTTTCTCATGCTTGAAAAAAAATGAGAATGTAACCGAGTAGACTTTTATCAATTTTTTGGACTCATAAAGGTATACGAAAAAGGAACCCCCTGGAGTCTCCTTTAATCTCTTTTTAGACTCTCTAAACATGAAAATATTGTCGAGTGATGTTGTTTCCTTTCAAACTCATTAAAAGGTTTGAAAGGGAGTCTTTCGAGTGGCAGCTTATCTCTTTTTCGGCCTTGCGAGACTAAAATTACAAAAAAGGACAACCCTGGAGTCTCCTTTAAGTTCTTTTCAGACTCTCTAAACATGAAAAATCACTGAGTTTTCCTTCTCTGGACTCGCTAAACTACACATTGAAGGGCCCATATGGGACCGAACCATTACTTCTTCTAGTTCGTTAAAAAAAGGAAGAGGATATTACAGAAGGTGAGTTATATCGAGAATGTGTTATCCTCCTTCAGCTCGTTAAATTAAAAAGAGGTACTCATCTATATTGGTGGGGGAAAAATTGAAGGAAGTGGGTCATGTTTTTGAGAATCCTTTATGGCATCTTTTGTTGCCCTTGAACATGGAACTTGTTTGCATCTCGTCTTACATTTGGGTAATATGCTTTTCTTTAAGTCATACCAATTCCATGTGTCTCCATACATTTTTGTCCAGTCGAATATTTCTCTTATTTTCGTCAGATTACATTTTGGTACTCGTCGAGTCAATGCTGCCAAGTCAGTTGTCGGGCCTCATCATGTTCAAGGGAAGTTTCACTTCAAGCCATCCATCTGTAGTATTACTAGTTTCCATTTCCCATGTCAGTCCATACTCATTTGATTCACCATATTACATCACTTTCCTATGTCATTTTTGTGTCAATGATGGGGGATACATCAAGGCCCTCCTTCAATGAGTCTTTTCTTGTTGACTTCAACACATCATCTAGGAATTATACTTAGAAACTAGTTAGTACCTTAGGACCTGCATGCCTCAATGGGAGACCTCCTCACCTCTGACAGTAGGTTTACATCATTGACCACTGATAAGATGATTCCATGAATGTTCGACCTCAACTCATTTATTCACATTTGTTGGAATGTACTAGGGAACCTTGGGAGTCAGTGACATCATTATTGATTTAAAACACACTTGTTAACTATTTACCTCAATGAATGATAATCAAGTGGTTTCTACCATATTCAACATCAAAACATCTATTCACATGGCTATATTCATACAACATCGAGATTGGGACGAAGTCCCTAGGTTGAGCATTCACTTTGTTATCTTCTTTTCCTAGGTTGCGAAGGAGATAATTTGAGCATGTTGATATATAGATTGTTACATAGATCCACATTGTATTGGTTTGTGGCTGTGTTTTATCATCTCGTAGTTCCACTGTGTATTTCTTGTGGCTACGATCAGTTCATGTCATGGAAGTATGGATCCACATTGTATCTTTGGTGGCCATATTCTTAGTCAATATTTTTCATGGATCCACAGTGTATTGGTCGACGACCGTGATTTGATTCATCTTGTATTCAAATCATAGGTATGTATGCCTTGGAAATGGAACATATATTAATATTATTTTATGGTTGTTTGTAGCTTCTTCTAGGTTCTCCAAATCCACCCCATTGCATTAAATATTTGTAAATTGTTTCGACCATCATTCTCTCTTCTGACCACACACTTTAGTGGGCATTTTGTTACACATGAAATTTTCACACTTGGGTACCTCTCCCTAAGTGTCGTAAGTGTCATATAAGTGTCGCATACACCTTGACACCATGGAATAACCTATGTCACAATCCTTAGTCAATGTGGAAGAGGGGCATATTACATGGAAGCCAAAATACCAAATGAACCTGAATTATTATTAATATTCATGAAAAAAATTAATTAAGTGTAAGAATCAAGTGGACGTGAATTATTATTAATATTCATGAAAACGAAATCAGTTAAGTGTGAGAATCCACCTCACATTTGTTTTCCTATTTTTTAGGAAAGGTGGAGGATCTCATGGATGGTTGAAATATTTCCTCCTTAAAATCCTTGAGAGATATGTCCTCCCTAAAATCCTTAAGAGATATTTTCTCCCTGGATATCTTTCAGATCCCTTTTTAGTGGATTTTATGAGTGATCCTCTCCATGGTGGTTAAGCCTCCAAATCCTATATAATGAGGGATTTCCATGGAGAAGAGGGGAATGGAGGATTTTAGAGATACCAAACTTACGATCTCATAAGAAAAAAAGGCATATTCGAGGTATCAAACCTATGGTCTTGGGAGAAAGCTTTAGGATATCAAACCTATGATTTTGGGAGCTTTGTGCAAGGGTTGGACAAGGAGGACCTGGATAGGCTATTGTGACTTCATATATGGTTTGTGAGTACCTCTTTTGAGTTATCATTAATATATGCTTGGCCTAGTCCCTTCTAATATGTGTATATTTACATATTTTGTCTATTATAGATGTATTTGATTATACTAATATTATAGATTAGAGTAGGAGTTATTTGTCTTGTTGTTGTCCATTGCATTGTAGGTGTCGAACGGTTCCAAAGAGCTCAGGGATCAAACTCAAATTGGAGCAGAGAGGAAAAACACTGGAATAAGGTGCATCACACTTTCTTCCTTCTCTTTCTGATTAGGTAATTAGATTCAAAGAGATATTAATGTACAATGTTAGCATCTTTTTGTCTTGGTATAGGGGTATAGAATCCAAGAGGAGATTCACCTGTCTGGAGGGGAATTTTCCTACAACAACTCTTCCTTTCTCTTTTAGTCTTGTTAATCCACCTACCAAACCTTATTTAACCATTCAGTAATGATATTCAAATGGGTATTGCGCTTACACTTCTAGCAGTCTAAGGGTGTCTCATGGCGCTAAAATGTTTGGTGTCGTTGTTGGGGATGATGTTGAATGTTTTCCCTAGGAGAAACAAGAAATATTAGATTTAGTATTTGATGGTGAACAAGGTCCGGTGAAACAATACAGACTAGACAATGCACCCGACGACTCCAATCAAGTTTCAATAAAATTTAAAGACTCCACTGGAGGACGAGCTCATTTGACATAAATATGGAAGGAAATTATGGAAAAACCAAGTACCGAAGCTTGAGTTTTCTCCACCATATCATATTATTTTTCATAAAGTGCCTCTTATATTTTCCTGAACATATTAAAAGAGTCTTCCATTTATTTCTCCATTTAAATGATGACCATATAACTCCACTTTTATATCCTTCCTTAAAAAATATAATTGTACCTTCTTCTTGCATAATTGATATTGACCAAGATCCTTTACCTAAACCTTATGATGTCCATGACCAGTCTTGTGAACCTTATGAGACCAAAGCTGATACTAGGCCTCTTGTACATAATATTAAACCCTCCAAAGATTCAAGATAGATATAGACCACTTAAATTTCCTCATGTCCTTCATGATTTTCCTACGAAGTGTAAGGCCTTCCTATTTCGGGACTCAAAATGAATAGATATTTTCTATAATCTCCTATTGAAATGAATGAAATTTAGTTTATGGTTTTTCTTTCATGATTTTCTTATACTAGGAATAAACAAAAAAATAAATAATAACAATAAAAACATAATAACAACAACAAAAACAACATAATAATGACACCATAATGATAACCTAGCAATTGGTAAAATACATACCTCCACCTACAGGTTAGTTGATTTAGCCCCTAGTTCACTTGTTCTTGTGCTTTCCCAAACTTTCCAACTGACTATTAACCTCCCAACCAACTAGGAACAACCTCTCCGACTCCCTAGCTCCAGAAATCCTTGTGGTTTCCTATCCCTTGAGCCCAAAGTTCCCATCAAAGTTCCCAAAACAATATGTTCTCCCAATTTTCGTCCTCCTCTTCCACCTCTTGCAGAATTTTCGAAAACAAAATGAGACCCCTCTCCAAGTCCCCTTCCCTCTTCCTTATCCTCCCCTCTCATTCAATTCCCCAACTAACTTATCCCCCTCATAAACTCCCCAATATCCTTATCCATTCATTAACTACTTCACCTACCTTTTAATAATAAAATAATAAAAATGACTTATTGAATTTATTTTAATAATTACTTAAATTTAAATTTAAAAACTATGAAAATTAAATAATCAAATTGGGTTGTTGCATACACCCACCCTTCAAGAAACTTCATCCCGAAGTTAGAGTAATTTAGAATACAAGGTTAGTGACACATGATTCATACATTGATCCAGGTGGATATCGGTGGCCACCCACCTTTTCCAACTGGCTCAAAATAGTTTTTTGACAATTTTGGCAATTTACTATTTTTAGCAGTTTTAACTTCCTGGGCCATTTTGAGGGCCTAAATGAAGGTTTTTTGCGTTAAATCTTCTAAATTCTATCATAAGGCATGATTGAGCCCTCAAAACGAATCTCCTCAATGATACCTTTCCAACGGTCTATCACACACTAAAAACAGAGAGCGTATTCAAAATTTATGACCCTGAGAAGTTGATGTACTAACTTACCCAAATGGGGCCCACATGACTTTTGGTGCTTCATCTCCTAAAGTTAGGTTTTTGGATGTCTAGGGTTCTTTCCATTCTTGTTTATTGTAAAAATTCCTTTAGATCCTCATTGTAATAATCTTGTTGCGAATGAGCACAACTGTCACATCTCTTCTCAGAGATAAGCTGTCACCATTCCAACAAGCTTGCTTCCGCTGCATTTTATAGTTTCATCTTATTTCCTTATTGAATAGAAAACCGGTTTTACTGTATCTCTATTATTTTGTTTTAAGAACCTATTAATAATATGTAGTCATTTTTTTATGCTCATAAAATCTGGATGAGTGGTATCAAAGCAGTGTGCTCCTTTCCGTCTTAATGCATGTCCCCAGTGAGGTCAGAGTACAAAGAGTTAGGTATCGAGCTTGTTTCTCTTGAGGACAAAAGCTCTCACACACCCAAGCGACCTCTCATGGCAGGAGAAAAGAAATATGATGGTACAGGAGATCCTTTCAAACTTTTGATTGAGGAATCCCTCACGCAACAAAGGAATGAGATGATGTATAGTTTTGTGCAAATCCTTTGGCGTCTACCAACAGGTGATGCATCTTCTTCGAGAAGAGGCGCCACCCCCTTCAAGGTACAAATAAAATTAGATATTCCTATATTTGAAGGTCATATAGACGCAGATGTTGTAGACAAGTGGTTGAATCTACTAGAAGGGTATTTTTCTGTCCATAACTTTTCAAATAGAGAAAAGATTACTTTTGTGCTCCTCAAAGCCATTCTCCATGTCAAAGATTGGTGGGAAACTTTYTGTGAGAAAAAAMTAGAGGAACCCTCATTATTTACATTCACAGCCACCTGGGATTCCTYCAGGGATGGTATTAAGGAACAATACTACCCTGTCAAAAGTTATGATGACTTGTATACCAAATGGACCACACTGCGGGAAGAAAGAGACCAAGTAGTGCCAAATTTCACGAATATCTTTCATACCTTTCGCACCAAGCTGGGTATCAGAGATTCAGAGTGAAATCTGGTTCTCAAGTATCATGGCATGCTGCATAGATACATCTTGACCGAAATGGAATTTTTGGACATCTCATCCTTGGGCACGACCTACCGATATGCCGACAAAATCAAGAAGAATCTCAAATGAAAGATGCGGAAATTTGGGTCTGGGAACCCCTCACAACAAAATCTAGGAAAGGGCGGCCCCAACCCATAGAAAAAAGGACAAATAAAAGATGGACAATATCAAGATAACTAGTCCAAGACGCAAGCAAATAAGGACACCGGAAACACAAAGAAAGATATTGAGAAGTGGTGTGACTTCCATAAGAGCCGTTGGCATAACACTACTAATTGTCACTCAAAGAAGTCATTGGTGGCAAAAGTGAAAGCCTCTTAATAAGATGTGAGTTTAGACTCTAAGCAAAAACTAGAAAGGGGAAGATGGATCATTGATGCGGAACCCAGTGCCACCATCGCTACCACCAAGCTCCAGCCTGGTGAACCAGACAAACCAAAAGAAGGAGAACGCCTCTTCCATTCACAAATGTGGGTAAAATCCCCCCCACTACACTTCATCATGGATAGCGGTATCCATAAGAAACTCATCTCACCAGAGGTCATCAAGTAGTTGGCCCTACCGAAAACACTGTAACCACAACCCTACACCATTGGATGGCTCTACCAAGGAAGAGATCTCTGTGTCAGGCAACAATGTCAACTATCGTACAACATAAAGCCCTTCAAAGATGAGGTATTGTGTGATGTTGCTCCTCTCTAAGTTTGTGATGTTCTTTTGGGCCAACCTTATTTATGGAAACGTCATGCTATATATGAGTCTAGGCCTCGTAGTTTTATTACTACTTTGAACATGAAATTGTACAGGATACTCGAGGCAGTCCCACCTAGTGTTATTTCCTTGATCTCTGCTAAGCAATGCAGGAAGGTCATCTCTCAGATGGGGAAGTTTGTCTTCTTCATGATTCTGTCTCAGAATAAGAGAAAGATCACAACCACATCTAGGGTCTCTGTGGTAGACCTCTCCACATAGTAGAAGCAAGTAGATAAGTTCATGGAAGAATACTCATATATCTTCTACTCACCTACCGAGGTACCTCTACACTGCTAGGTCAAGCACCCCATCGATCTGACCCCCGACGCACTGTTTCCCAATGGGAAAATCTATCGCCACTCTCTGTTAGAGAATGAGGAGATCTATAGATAGATTTAAGAACTAATCCACAAAGGAAACAACTATCCCATCTCATCACCTTGCGGGATCCCAATCATGCTGGTACAAAAGAAAGATGTAACCTAGAGACTCTTGTTGGGTATGTGTTATATTCTTTGCATGTGTGTGTGTGGGTGCGTCAGATATGACAATTGCATATGACGATCCCTCGTACTAGTGCTTTGTATGTGCCGTGTGCATCGGGTGCTTTCGTAGTGGGGTCCCAGAGGGGGGTAAGTATGCCCGCCCCTGGTTATGCGCAGTGTTCAGGGCAGTGCCCCAAAATTTTGTTTTGTGCGGTTTTTTGCTATTTTTAGCAGTTTTGTAAATTAATCCTGGCTTAAGGGATTAGGGTTTTGGTATCTATGAAATACATAAACACATTGTATATATTGTATGATGAATGGTGAAATTTGATATAATGAATATAAGAAAGGTTTTCCCGGTTGAGGGTTTTCGGTATAAAATCTCTGTGTACTTTGTGTATGAGCCATTGATTAAATTATGTTTTTCTTAAGAATATATATGCATTCCTTTACGTCACATGTTTAAAACTTACATGTGGTATCAGAGCTCATTTTTGGCTTCAGAGGGATGCCTTTGTTGTTGAGGGTTTATCTCGGTCTTGATAGATCAAGTTTATCTTGGGTCTGTGATAAACCTGGGTTTAGTGGGATCTTTTGCAGTGGAGATTTGAGTATAGAAATAGGAATGGTGAGCTCATCTAGAATCGAGATAGAGAAGTTCAATGGTAAAAACTTTGAGCTATGGAAGATGAATATGGAGGACCTTCTTGTAGACAAAGATTAATGGATCGTTGTGGATCCTGGTACATAGCCTACTAGTACACCATCTACTAGCACATAGGCTACTAGTACACAACCTACCAGTACACAAACTACCAATACACCACCTACTGGTATGTCGATGGAAGATTGGGAGAAGTTGGATAGAAGAGAAATGAGTACTATTCGAATCTGCCTGGTAGATTCAGTGTTGTTGAATGTCTCAGGAGAATCTACAGCCAAGGAACTATGGGATAAGTTGGGGGATTTGTATCAATCAAAGTCCCTGGTGTACAAGTTGTTTCTTAGAAAGAAGTTGTATCATCTTAGGATGGAAGATGGAGATTCTGTGGCAAAACATCTAAATGCATTTAATACTTTGGTAAGTCAACCTGGCTCTGTTAATATTACGATTGCAAAAGAAGATAAGTTTATTACTTTTTTATGTTCTTTGCCAGACTCTTGGGATAATCTGGTTGTAGAAATAGGTAGTACCACTCAATCTACATTGAATTATGAGGATGTAGTTGCATCCTTGTTATCTTAAGAGATGAGGTGAAAAAGCATGGATGGTCACAGCATAGATGCTTTATTTCTAAGAGGGCATTGTTAGACATGATTTTTGTCACTCTATTCATGTCTTGAAAATGGTGTATTTAGGCTCCCAACAAGGACTTTTTTCCTGAGAAAAGTGACTCTTGTCTCCTTCCAAAAATAATATTTTTAAAGTGAGTTCGCAGGCTGCCTATGGCCTAGGGTGCGAGAATCCCTCATTCTAGCAGGCCACCTTCACTTAGGGTGCAAACTTCTCGCAGTTTTCTCCATACACAGTGTGCGAACTTGTTTTTAAGCTTGGAAAGGAGAAGAGGTCTCGAGGATTCTAAAAGGGAATCTTCTAGAAAATGAGTTGGCATTTGTATGGTTGTCATTTTACTGACTTCTCAGATTTGATGGGATCATCCTCATCCATGTAACCATCTCTCATTCTCCTATATATTGAAAGGTTTCTCATGGAAAAGGTTAAGCAAGATTGAATGAAGAATTGGCGAAATAATTGTGTGAAGAACCCTTCTTTTACATAAGCTTGAAGGCTCTATTTGGTTTATCAAGAGGAATTGGATCTTCTTCATGCAAGATGTGTGTGTGTGTTGGAACCAAGGGTCACTGAAAGGAAGCTTGCAACATCAAGGCGATCATGTTGTATCTTCTACTTTCATTAAATATGATACAATGACATGTCCCTTTCCCATAAAGTCACTCTTACTTTATTGTGTAATTCCTTGATCATATGCATAAGCTAACATTGAATATATACTTTGCTATCTTCACTTTGGTTGGTTTGTGTCGTATTGGAATTGACTTCACGAGAGCACTGGAGTGAAGCGGGAACAACAGAGACCTAAGGAAGCGATATAAAGTTATGTCACTTATTCCTTCCTATTAGCAGACTCAATGATTACAACTTAGGGGAAGAGTCGTGTCATGTCCTATTTTGTTCTAGATCTAGGTGGATCTAGAGAGATCTGTTAGTGTCTGCACCTACTGATTAGTCCGATAACAAAATTGGCGACTCCACTGGGGATGCAACCCATTTTTTAGTGGTTTTTGGTGTTTTTCCTTGGCCATTTGCTCTTACCTTACCATTTTTTTATTTCTATCAATCTCTGAGTCTTGAGGAGACCCTGACAGACTCTCTGGGTCCAGAGGTTCCTTCAAAAGTTTTGTCTTTTTTCCAAATTTTTCTTAGTTTCAGGCATTCTCGCACTGAACCCTTCTGTAGCTTGCGATAACCCCTAGAGTTCTCACCCTACTTTTCAGTCCAGTGTGAACCTCTCATACTCTGCTTGTAACCAGCCTGCAAGAATGCTTCATTCTCGCACTATACACCACTTCCTGCCTGCAAACCCATTTGAAAATTTTTGGGATTAAGGTTTTTGTATGCTCAGATGCCCAGATTTGTATGTGTGTCTGAAAATAACTTCTTTTGCCAGTGATTGATTGTTTCTTGACTTCGGATTTTGTGAATGATTAGTCTTCGGAAATCGAAAGATCTTCTTATTCATTGTTTCTCAACTGTTATCTCTTGACCTTTTCTTAACAAGGATATAATC
>SNQJ01S0095572.1:21488-36046 GCA_010110895.2 Picea sitchensis
AATTGGCACACGATGTTGTTTTCAGCATTGTGGGCTTACCGGACATCCGTTAAGTCTGCTACCGAGTTTACACCATTCTGGTTAGTTTATGGTCTAGAATACATCCTGTCGATTGAACGTGAGATACCCTCCCTAAAACTAGTCGTCGAACTCCTACCAAACACTTCTGCTAAAGAAGAACATCTATTGTATCTCATGTGATTAGACGAAACTTGATGCAATGCTACCCTAGTCATAGAAGCCCAGAAGAAATGCGCCAAAACCCAATACGACAAACATGTCAAGCCTCGTGTTTCCTCCAAAGGTGATCTGGTTCTCCTTTACGAACAAGATCAGGATATGCTAGGAGTTGGAAAATTTGAAGCTATGTGGCGAGGACCGTATATCGTTAAACGAGTTTTGGAGAAAGGAGGTTACGAGTTAGTAGATTATGACGGTATCCCTTTGAGTGAACCCAGAAATGGGTTGTACTTAAAGAAGTACTATTCCTAAGATAACCTATGCATGAGTACTTGTATTTTATTGTATCATACTTCTTGTGTGTTAATGTAGTATGCTTTTTCGTTATCTGGTCTCTACCCTCGATCGCTTATGTTACGTTGTGTTTGGTTTCCACATGTCGAAGTCTTCGATACCCCACATTGGCTTCGCTGATAGCGCTAGCCATAGTACTCAAAACCTTTCTTCTGCTTCTTGGACAATTTATGCCCCTACAAATGAACTTATCACTCTATGAGGTGTGTGTCTCGGCCGTGCGGCCAACAATATTGCAAAGTATAACATCGTTATCAAATTGTTGATTGATTCTATTTTGCTCGGTATCCTTCACTTGGTTGTATGAATCGATTCGCAGCTAGTAGTACTACAGTTAAGTAATGTCTATGCTATTTGAAGTCCTACTTTATTACGGGTATATTTACGAATTTGCCTCTTGGAACGTTATTTTGATTATATTGAGTATCAACATATTCCTAGATGTCTAATTACATTAATCGATGCATTAGCTAACTATGTATTAGATAGACATTTGGGCCATTTATAAACCAATCACGTCACATGTATCACACAACACAAGATAAGCTACTAGAAGCCGTATATATGTATATAACGATCAAAATGTCTTACAAAAATTTTCTATCCAAGGACCAAAATTTCAAAATATGAAGCTCATAGCTTCTACAAAGTAGCATCATGGGTGATGCTCATGATAACTCACAACAGCCCAGGCCACCCTACACAGTAGTCGACTAATAGACTCCGACACGCCCACTGTATGGCACTGATAACACCGAGGGATCTCTCTGATAGTCATGTCTGGAATGTCAGCAGTCAACCCCTCCAAGTTTTTCTCTACTTCTTCATAGTCTTCGACATCGCATCGTGCCATTGGAGCCACCTCTCCTCGCCGCTGAATAGGATATGTTCTCAGTGGTCAATATGGCCTCACATCTGTGTCATCAAAAGGAGATTTTTTGATTAGTCCTTAGACAAACACAAAAAAAAAATTATATGATAAAAATCACAAAAAAAATTAAAAGAACAAAATGTGTACTTCTTACCTAGGTCACCCCACTGAGCATCCTCAAGTAGGGACAAATTCGAATCCCCTTGGAAGTCCAATCCAGAGTAGGCATAGTCATCAACCATCAACATCTGTGGCTGCAACCAGTCAAAGAATGAATAATTGTATTTGATGATAGGCCCAACTACGTGTCGGGCCATGATTTTGCACCACCTCAGCATCCTCAGATCCTGTGGGGCCGGTAAACCCCACTCAACCTGTAATCTCAGCAAGGGGACCCTCTCAAGAAAGAAGGAAACCAAAAGTGATGCGTACCCAAACTGCTTCGGGTCACCTTTCCTGCATTTTGTCAACAATCCATATATATAAATCATACTAAAATCCATCATACATCATATGTGCATAATAATGATATACTCAAACAATACAATCCACTCCCTGACTCAAATCCGGAGCCCAAGGAAGGCCTTTGATTCCACCGACATCCATAACCCGTCATGTGTACTGCACACTCAAGATTACTTGTCAAAAGAACATGTCAACACATATATATATATACATCAATAAAATCAAGCAGCTATAACACCTCAACATCATCATATATAACCGAAAATCTGAATGAAATCACAATGTTCCATACCTGGATCACTTCCAAGCAAGTTTCCTCAAAGAATAAGTCAATAATAGTATGCTCAGTAGAAAGGGATGTTACAGTTCCCAATTGATTCTATTTCCATGAAACTATACAATTTAATTATAGATTTCAAATTATCACAAACTAAATATCCCTTTCCCATGGTTTCTTGAAAGAAAACCATATCTATGCTAAATTTCTCTATTTTATGTTTGAGAGATCATTTAATTTCCTGGATCTTGAGCCCTCACTTGTTTACTGAAAGAATATTAATTTAGGAACCAAATGTGGGTATTTTGGTTGTCTAAGTACCCTTGAAATGAAGGCCCAACATTCCTACTTTGCTTCCCAAGAATATTTTCCTTGTTGATGTCTCAAGTTTGAATTTATTCCCACCCCACCCAAAGAATGATCCCCTCCATAATACATATCCAAACCCATCAAAATTTAGGATAATCCCCCCTTTCATGACTTGTGAGGTCTGAAATTGTAATGAATTATCCCTCCTGAAATAGATTTAGTTGTACAAGAGACGTCAAGGATTCGTAAATAAGAAGATACCTCTAAATTCATTATAACAGATTCACCCAATAGTGCATTGGAACCACATGGTTGATGAATGAAAAGTTATCTTTGTTGATCAAAAACACTTTCTTACAGTTTTTAAATCAACCTCATGAGGAAAAATCGACCTGCAGTTTTGAAGAGGTGGTACTCCTCTATTTTAAATAACATGCAAGAATTGAAAATTCCGGAGAGAGGACCAGTCGTTGTTCTTGAAATATATATTCACATGCGAAGAATACTTGAGAATAAAAAGGTATTTTACATAAAGGAAATATTTAAACTATGTTACAATATTTGTGAACCAAACGAATACATTTTCATAGAACGACATTTCCATCACAACATTCATCAAAGTATGACACAATATTTAGTAAAGGAAAGGAAAGTATGGACCACATATGGAAGATATCTCTAAATGAAGATTTCAATAGATGCAATAAATATGTTGATATGTCGCACATACGAAATATTATTCTAAAAATTAAATTATGATAGATTTGTAATGTTATGTATCGAATAGTTCTCGGAGAACCTAGAAAACAATAGTCTATACGAAACAAAAAATATTGTCTAGGATTACAATAAAACTAAATTGAGTTTTTCCTTCAAATAGGACTTGGATGGGGCTCCCATGGAACATAAAATCAAGAGAGACCCGGAAGATAAAATAAGACAACCATGGGTCATCCTTCCGTTCATAGGTTTCTGGGAACAAAAAAGGAAAAATGAAAATTGACAAAGGAACAAAAGTGGTGAAGGAAAGGACGTGGTGACTACTCGACTTACTATGATGGAAATTCTAGACCTTCATTTCCTTGGTGCAACATCTTTCATAGGTTGTTGATGCTCTATTGGATGTGGCATAACTTATGTAACTACTTCTTTGTAATCTATCTCATTTATCCTAACAAAGGCCTTTGTTAACGATTGTTATATATACTCCATCATTGGAGAAACCATTATTTAATGCTTGGTATTAGTTTCAAATAACTCATTTTCCAATTCTCTAAAATAAATTATTAATTGGTGCAGTGTGTCCTCAATATCATCATTCTTATTTATATATCACACAAACCACCTCTCTATTTTTTCTTTGGAAAAATCAACTAAATCACTAAATTCATTACCCCGTAAAACTTTTGATCTTTCCAAATGTTCTAATAGTTGCTCCTTTGACAAAAGTATTGTATCCCTTAGTAAATGTGGGCCATCTAGCTCTCTGGTCAAATCAATAATTTTCAAGAATATTTCATCCCTTTTAATATTAACAATATCACACTTAGACAACAACTCTCTTATGCATTTGATTCTCTTTATCCAACAAGCATTAACATGTTTCATGCAAACCTTGGAGTGAAGGTTTTGTTCTCTTCTGTGTGTATTTATCAAGCTTTAAACCTTCGTTGTAAATGGTCCCACTAGTTCTTTGTAAAATAATTCATCATTTTCTAAATATTTTTGGAGATACTCTTTAAAGTGAAAAACCCTTGTTGAGAAACTAGTTGAGCTCTATGTTAATTGAAAAAATTCAAGGATTAAGTCTAATTTTTTCTTGATACTATATCCAAATTAGTTCCTTGCAGTCATCAGTAAACTACAACCATTTGATTTGGAGATGGTGTTATGTTTGTTTCATCACTAGGGTGAACAAAACAAGGGCACTTGCATGTCTACTTGGGCCTGCTAGACAAGACAAAGTTTAGTGCATGAGTTAAACAATCCAAGCACATGGAATAAACAACTAGACAAACTAAAAACAATTAAATAAATAAAACTAGAATGCCTAAGAAACTTCGAACCAAAAAAAAAAACCCAATGACCAAGATTATGCCACCAATGGATAACTCTATTATTTGGTAAAACACCATAGAGAAAGGAGGACTTATGGTTCCCCTCTTCCTCATTGGGAGGTATATTTAGTTCCCTAATGGAGAGATTCTTATAATGGTAAAAAAAAAAAAAAACCGATGAAGAAATCAATGCCTATTCCCTCAAGAGGTGAGTGGAATGACCTATTGGAATGTTTCTAGAATGCTCCAAGGAGAAAAGAGGATTCTCAAGGGAGGATTGAGGCAACATAAAAATACTATGAAAATCTTAATTTCGTAGTTCACCCATGGCCTCCCTTTATAGCATGTCTTAAAGGAAATATTCAACTGGTTCCTAGTGTGAACAAGGGGCCCTTTAGGGAACCCTTTGGTCCTTGACAAGCCCCCCATTTGGATTCAACTCAGATCTGAGGGTAAAATCAAGTTGGGAGTTAGTCCATAAGTGGTTGAGGGGTCAACAAGAAACATACATGTGTCATTCATAGGAGTGCGTGGATTGTCACATACACAGTCGTGCATATGGCGCATGTGCGTTGTACAGGCTTCTTTGGCCTGCACACTATGCGTGCGCTTCCTTTAGGTATTTAGCACATGTCACTTTTTTCCCAATTGTGTAGTTTTTTCCTATTGGAAATGCATTTTGGTGTTGCAGGTGAACTAATAGTTGTTTGGAATTTTTTTATTTCTGTAATCATTTGCGTGCAATGTTGCAGAAAATTTTTTAGTGATAACAAATGCCCCCTGATGTGTGAGGTTAGGAGCATACATATAGCCGAAATACGTCAATGTTTCTTCTACCGAGAGTACCATTATGATTAAGAATGATGATAAGAACTGCAAGAGAGATCCTTTGGAGGGAGAGGAGAAATTGTGGGACCCAAAGCTTTCTCTAGGGAGAAAAAGAAAATATGTATACGAACGAGGCGGGCATGCCCCATGCTCGTGTCATGTAACTCAAAATGTAATACAATAACTGAAGTTGTATGCTGATGTAGATAACTGCAGTGCCCTCCGAGGTTGTTTGATAATGGAAGATGAAAATTCTGATGGTGAACATACTCTGAAAAGAGGCAAGGATGACTGTAAGAAATGTCGATGACTCGTAGTTTTTGATGGCCTAACAAATCAAGAGGACTTCAAATGGTATAAAACAACTGCAATAGTCACATAGTAAGACCCACCGTAACATGAGGTTTTGTTGAATTCAAATGTTATGGGGGTCAATGGAATCAAAGAGAAATGATGGTTCTCTCTATGTCATCTGAGGCGCCTCATTGTAAAGGGAATGAGAGTCAAGACACTATCGCCCTTCTAGAAACTGTGTTGATGTCGACAGAAAGGGACACGGGACTCCAAGAAGAAAAGGGCTTCATGAAATCTACGGAGATAAGATTAGGAACTGATAAGGAACATGAACAAAGTTAATATGTGGTGAGAATCAATACTTCCCTTCATTGGGGAATTTTGGAAGGATGATTGGAAGAAACCATGAAACTGTATCTAGTGTCAGGGGGACTACTAGACATGGGGTTAAATGTTTCCAGAGGCGTGATAAAGTGGACAAACTCAGAGATTGGGGGTACATGGATTGTGGGATACTTGGGGTTTATGAACAATGTCAGAATGAGTAAAGGAGAATGGATGCCCCAACCAGGGGCGACTTGGGTTTTGTTTCCATAAGAAGAAGGTCATCAAGGGTGATGACAAAAAGGTAAGTAAATGTTGGAAACAAAGGCTTTTTACAATTTCCAAATAAAGAAAGAATAATTTGGGAGGAGTGTATAGATAGAGAAATGGGTACCCCTGTGCAAGATGGCTTGGCCTGTGAGGGCGCAAGTTGCGTGGAGGACTGGTGGAGGGTGGGGGTCCCATGGGTGGGTTTCTGTATGAGGTAAATGAACGGAGGGAAATATTCAAATGGGAAAACTGATTGTGGATGAAATGGAGGGTTAATGATACTGTGGAGGTGTAGTCAAAACATAACCAAGATGAGGTAACCTTGGAGTCCGTTGGGAAATCTAGAAAAATGATGAGAAGGAGTATGTGGCTTATTCTCGAAAATGCGTAAGAATATCGAGACTCCCATTCCTAGGGTGTGAAAACAACATGAGTGTCAAATTACTAAGGGGAACTATGAATGGGACAAATMATGTGGGGGAGAGTGCTACCGGGTGACATTACCAAAATTTAGAGAAGATGACAGTAATACAGAGAGGAATGTAGGGACCCTAAAAGTGAATGTCGGAGGGTGTGACTAGGAGATGCAATTGAAATTCAGAGGGACTGATTACATGCCAGTKTCGATCATATAMCTGAAGGGGATGCACTGGTTTGTGATGACCAAGTATCTGCACACATTAAAATCGAATATCYGACATGAAAAATATCTGAAGATAAAGAACATATCAAAATTATTTGATAATTTTGAACATGAAAATGTGTACCTGGACGTGATGTGAGAAAAAATGCTCACCTGGGGCTGAATGAATATGGTGACTTGGGTAATGTGACTATGTAGACAGTGGGACCCTGATCCCATGGCTGAAGACAGATCAGGAAACTGAGGCTCTGGGCTCCTGTAACTAAGTGTGGAAGTTTGGAAAAGGGACTATATATGGTTGTGGGGCCCACAATGCCACCTCAATTGTACCCACTGCTATAGTGAATTGATGAGAGTATTTGGAGGAGTTTCAAATATTATGGGAGTTCGAGTCGATCGATCCAAGATTTGCGAGAGTAAGGTTGGTGGTCCTACCCTCCTGTAGAGTAGATAGTTTCTAGTTTTTGGGTTGGTGTCGTATGGATAGTCGTACTAGTGTAGGTTTAGGGGTGGACCCTCCCATGCATGGGAGAAGGAAGGATACCCATGCTAAGATGTGAGTGTATAATTCCATCTCCCGCACATGATGTGGAATTGTTCTAGACACATCTGCGCATAGGGGCGTGTGGGTGGGAAAAACAGTCGCATGAGACATGCACGCCTGTATGAAATACAACTGTGCACTATGCACAGTTGTTCCTTAAACAATTGTGCATCAGTGCACAACTGTGTGGAGAACATGTGTGCATGGGTGTGCGCCTGTGGGTTTGAAAGCTGTGCATTGATGCATAATTGTTTCTTCGATAGCTGTGCATTAAGGAGCAGTTGTGTGAAGAATAGGAACACATATGTGCATGCCTATGGGGGTGAAAGTTGTGCACTGAAAGCAAAGCTAAGGGATTTTGAAAGTTTGATTTTTTTTTTTATATATATTTTGATGAATGATGAGTGTTGACCAAGTTTTTCTATGTGGATGCAGGTGATCAATGTGCAATAACAGAGTTATCATGCCAATCCACTAGAGGGAGTGAGATTGGGAGTGCCTCAGGGAGGCTGTGAGAGAGGAGCCTGGTGTTCGGAGACACTTGGCAACATGTGGGCTGCTCAAGTTCTTCTATTTCCCACTAATATGGTAATAGGAGTACCTTCTTGAGTATCTGATATCAATGTGGAGAGATGATTTGCAGTGATTCATTGTGATGGGACAACAAATGACACTCTCAAATGTTGAGGATGTTTACTTTTTGATGGGGCTCCCCTTTCAGGGAAGGTCCTTGCCTGCTGAACCCCAGTTGTCATGGGATGTGCGATTGATAGATGTGGCACGACTCTATTGTATGGGGCCGAACCTGATGTCAGGTTCGGTTGTCCATATTGAGGCAATGGATGCTATTTTTCATCATTGCATCGTGACTATGATTGTGAGGATATATCAATCGTTAGAGACTTAGGGTATTTTTGGAGGTCAACTAAATATTATGCAGAGGGTCCTAGACGGGGACTATTTTTCTTGGGGGATGATGTTGCATGCCAAGATGATGGGGAAAACTCATCAGTGTTGGACCACCGACACTGGTGAGTTTTCCTTTGGGTCTATCCTGGTGGCATGGTTTCTAGAGAGGGTGCCCATGTTGTACCCTATGGTTTTGTTGTGGCCTGCAGGGCCGCAAGAGTCACGACTGATGTGATGGGTTTAGATTTTGGCATGGCACAGAGGGGGAGAGGGTGGCCACTACTTTACATCCATGTTGGTACGTGTGTGGTGTCACATGCCACATATTATAATTTGATTCAGGTATGGTGGGATGGATTTTCAGCATGACACGTACATGGAGCTGCCTCGTGGAGAGGTCTTGGACTAGAGAGGTATGTCAGTGTATTTATGGTTTTTGATTTGGATAGTGTAGCATATATATATATATGGATGCTTACTCTATCATTGTTTTTGTGTTTTCATATGTGGGGCCTCGAGGACGAGATGTGGAGATGGTTGGAGAGTCGGTTCGCTAGGGGTCAGTGAGATCATTGCAGACATATTTGTAGGTAGGAGAGAGACGTCAGAGGGATGATGCTTCTATGAGGCCAACGAATGAGGCGAGGACTGTCCAGAGATGCAGTTTCGATGATCTAGGTGTGGGGCCATTGCATGCACCACAGGTAGAGGCTGATGGGGGGATGGAGGATATACGTTGTCATTTTGACGAGGTGTTGCAGGGTGTGTCAGAGTGCACATGGTCCCACATTCAGGATGAGAGAATTTTGGAGCATTGTGTGGGTATTCCATCATAGTGGAAAACCTTGATCCACCAGGAAGTTGTAGCAGGGGAAACAATGATTTGTCGACACACAACTGGACCTGGAGGACCCCCATCTAGTGGGGCACATCCTGCTGACAGAGGCCCTGGTGGGGGATCTCTAGGGGCACCATGAGTGTCATTTTTGTTCTTTGTATTTATATAGGCCCGCGAGCCCATTTTGTACAGGGTATTTGATACCCATTTTGTATAGGGTAGGGGGTACCCATTTTGTACCTATAGGTGTGAGGGGACTCACTTTCCTACGTGTGATTTATATGTTGTACTTTTGTAAACATTTATGGTACTTTGACCAATATATATATATGGATATACATCTTTTGGATTTTTGTGATGTTTACATGTGTTGATAGTTGTGATGGTTTACGGTGTCTAATCTATATGCGGTGACCAATGGTGGATGATTTATGTATATGTAATGATGTCTTGATGTGATAAATGCCAATATAACACTAGGTTAGCCATGTTATCTTCTATTTGATTAAATTTTCGTGGACTATGTGTAAATGTAATTGAATCAAAGTTTCGAGATAAGAGTCTAACTTTTAGGTATTTGCAAAAGAGGCAAGGATTGGGGACATGATACACATTGTTGAGTTGTAGGATGACAAGTTGGGAATCTAATAATACTCTAAGGTGACGAATATGGTGATGACTAGCCTTGGCAAGGAGACCAATAACGACTTCGTATTTTTCTTAGTTGTTGGTGGATGAGCCCAAACATATGTCCCTAGAGTGGAGTAGTTCATGTGAGGGGGTATAGAGGGCCCAAGTAGTTGAAGAAAGATTATGTGTCCAGCGGATAGCACCATTATCATAACCAACATGGTAGGCTGATGGAGGATGAATATGTCAGTAACACGGATGGCATATCATACATGAGGCGTGGAGGTGAAAAACAAGACTAAAAAATGCACAAATGTGTACAAAGAAAAATCCTGGTTGAGGATGACTATGCTCAAGTGTAAAACTTATTTAAGTACAACTCGTTGATGGTTTCTTTGAGAGGATATCCTTCTGGAGAGGCCAGGATGTATGCGCCTTTAGTAAGGTAGTGTTGGACAATTTAGGGTCCATGCCATAATGACTCAAATTTCCCATGACCGAGAGTATCGTGAGCGATATCATAGGCTAGGACGAGATATCCTTTGTTAAATGAGTGAAGGTTGACATGATGGTCAAAGGTGGCTTTGGACCTTTTTTTAGCTGCCTCATTGTTCTGTAATGAAGACCGATGATATTCATCCGGTGACTCTAAGGTCAGCAAGCGCTACTCCATTGGAGCAGTGCCAAGTAACAGCTCGATGGTGGTGCACAACATGGGAATTTCACACTCGATGGGGAGGGTGGCCTCGATCCCATGGATGAGATAAAATGGTGTAAAATCGGTGGTCATTTTGACTATCGTGCGATAATCCCATAATGCTGAAAACAACATATGATGCTAGTTGTTCTTATATTTTTTGATGGTATGTTGTGACATGGTTTTGAGGACTTTGTTGATAGCGTCGACTTGTCTGTTGGACTAGGGGTAGTATGGGGACACAAACTCATGGGAGAAGCCTAATTTTGAGGAGAGTTCGACAAAGATATCATTCTCAAAGTGTTTACCGTGATCAGATACTAACTGTAGTGGAATTCTGAAATGGGTAATGACGTGGTTGAAGAAAAAACGCATTGTTGTGTCAACGGTATTATTGAAGGTAGGCATGGCTTCAGCCCATTTGGTAAAGTATTCTACTTCCATGACGATGTACTTGTGTCCATTACTAGATGGAGGATTACAAGTCATGAATTATATGCCCCATTTGTAGAAGGGGACGAGGGTGATGACGGGATGTAGAAGAGTGGGTGGCAATCGTGCTTTGTTTACATAAAGCTGAAATTTGTCACATCACTTGATAGCGTGGATGTAGTCATGAAACAATGTGGGCTAGAAGTATCCTGCTCGAATTATTTTTTGGGCAATGGACATACTTGAGAGGTGTTTGCTGCAAGAATGGCTATGGAAATCATTCAAGACTCTATCTGCTTCATCGATGGTCAGACATTAGCGGAATATGGTGTCGACCCCACATTGGTACAAAATGTCACTGATAAGGAGGTACCAAGGGGCCTTATGGAAAATGCATCGAAGATTATCCATAGAGAGATGAGACCCAAAATTATGTGTTCGAAGGTAGACAAGAAGGTCTTCATACCAGGGGTCGTCCGAGGGGATGAAGAAGAGGTGTTCATTTGGAAAATCTGTATTGACGGGTGAACCTTTAGCATATGAGGGAAACATTGTGATGAATTCGATGAGAACCAATTCTTTATTTCTTTTGAGAGTTGAGAACTCTAGGTCGTATTCCCGAAGGATGACAATCCATCAGGAAAAATTTCCATTAATATGTTGTCGACTAAGATAGTACTGCATGGGGTTGGAATCTACTATGGCTTTAGTATTGCAAAGAACGATATAGTGATGTAGTTTTTGAATGGTGACGACAACTTTGAGGGCTATTTTCTCATCATGGTTGTATTTCATACATGGTCCTAAAATATTTTTACTGATGTAGTAAATAACATGCTCGCGTCCATCATCCCCTAGTTGGATGAGGACTCCTTCTACTGAGACGGTTGAGGCTGACAAGTAGAGGATGTAATAGAGATCATAGTTTGGATAACTAATCAAAGGGGAATTGGAGAGCACTTCTCTTAATTCATCAAAAGAGGTTTGGGCATGTTCATCCCATCGAAATGGGATATTATGACGTAGTAAACGAAGGAAACCATGTGTGAGAGTGGCGTAATCTGGGACAAAGCATCGTAAAAATTTGTCTTTTCCTTGTAGGCTCTATAGTTAGCTCAAATTCCTAGGTGGTGGAATTTATGTGATAGCTTGGACCTTAAGCGGATCCTTTGTGATGTCATGTTCGAAGAATATGAACCCAAGGAGGTGTCTGACGGTGATGAAAAATGCACACTTGAGGGGGTTCAAGCGAATATTGTAATGGAAACATCGTTGAAAGACAACTCATAAGTCATATAAATGTTGAGTTCATTTCTTGGATCAAGGAGTGAGTTCATCCAAGTAAGCGAGGATGATGCAAGCAAGATCATGGAAAACATAAGTCATGGCCCATTGGAACATAGCACCTGCATTTTTGAGTCTGAAAGGCATGACACGATAAGAAAACGTACCACATGGGGTAGTAAAAGCATTTTTGTACTGATATGCTGGATGGATTTGGATTTGATTGTAGCCGAAGAACCAATCCATGAAGGAAAAGGCCTCGTGGCTAGCACAGTCATCGATAATTTGGTCAATGAAAGGGGTTGGTAAGTTGTCTTTGAAACAAGCATTGTTGAGATCACAAAATTCGGTGCAGATGTGAATAATGCCCTATTTTTTGTTAACGGGGACAGGGTTGGAGACCCGCGAGGTATACGTGATGGGGTATATGAACCCTGCAACAAGTAACTTTTTGATTTCATCTTTGATAGCCGCAACTTTGGATGGTTGAAGTGGGTGTTTCTTTTGATGGACTGGGGCGACATCTGGCCATGTGTCGATGTGATGTTCGATGATAGAAGGATTGAGGTTGGGCATCTCTGTATATGACTAGGTAAAAATATCCTGGTATTCCTGAAAGATAGATTTGTAAGTTGTGAGTTCCTCAGGGGAGAAAGCAGCACCAATAGTGATTTCATCTATGATTCCTGGTTTGATGGACATGTCGATTTTGACAGTGGGGGATATATTATCTGTGTTGCATTCTTCAAAAGAATTAGGTGCAAGGATAGGGTTGTTGAACCAGTCTATATTCCCTGAAGAAATAAAATAATTTGTTTCGATTGCACATACAGAGGCTTGGATAGGAGGGTCAAAGGCTTCCCATGAGAGAAAAAATGATCGATGATGGAGCACAGTCCATGGGCAATCAGGGGTAGTGAGTTCCTCTAGGATAGCTTCTTCATAGTGAAAAATGTGAGAATACATGGGATCCAGGGAGGTAATATGGGTGACTATCACTGTGAGATTTTCCTCAAGTGGCGAAGACATAGAGGGGATATCAAAACCATGTTGCGATGGCTCACTTGACATAAACAAAATGTACAAATATTGTGGGGGTTAAACTATTGTAGGGGGTAACATTTCTTTGGGTAAATGATCTGAAGAATTGGGAGGATTTGGGGGAATATCCTTAGACAGTCTATCCATGAACCATAGAGGGGTGGGAAGTGATTCAGGTTCAGGGGAGGTGATGTGAACAGTATCTGGAGAAGGGATTGGGGGAGTCACTTGTGTCACATGAGGTGAGGTGGTCGAATGATTTTGAATAAGGGTTAATTGACGATGTCGATATTCAATAATCAAAGGACACTGGTATCTGAAATGAGCCAATGAGTCACAAAGCGAGAAAGGGAATCTCATCCGTTGGGGGATTCAAGGTTGAGACATAATGGATGTTAGTGACGTGGGTACCTGAAGGTGGTGGTGGAGAGGGATCTTGCTGAAAGTTTTGGCATATTTCCATTAGTGTTTGTCGAAACAAAGGGAGAGTTGGGAAATGATGAGTGTAGTGGCCATATTCTGAACAGATGGCACAAGCGAATTTGTTTCACAGTAATTTACTTCCTGTAGTAGGGGATGATTTGATAGTATTAGAGGTACTTGGTGAAGCAAGGATTGATGTGGTTTCTCAAGAAAGTGGGATCAGATTGCATAACTTGGGAAGAGAACAACTTCTATTAGTGGGGTGTCCCTCTCTTTCACATAGTGTGCAAGGGGGTTGAACTTAGGGAGGAAGTGGAGCGGTGGGATCTTTATTATTTTATATGCCCCTAGATCTAGAAGTAGTGCTGGCAATTGGGGGTGAGGGTGGTGTGGTTAGAGTTAGTACTTGAATATGCATCAAGATTCCCTCTAACTGAGGAGCGAGAGATGGTTGTGGAACCATCGTGGGTGGGTGTAGATACCATACAGGGATGGCGAGAAACAAGTTGGGAAGGGTAAGTGTTGTGGCTACCTTAAATGCTTGTACTCCAGGTGGGGGGTAGATGAAGGAAATTTGAGTGATGGCTTGGGGGATTGTCTCCCAAGCTGTGATTTTCCCTCGGGGCAAGGTGAAATCTGGGATAAGTGGCGTAGTAGAGTTCTCAGGTAATCCTTGAGGTATAATTTCTTCAACTAGTGGGATGTCAAGGTGGGGAGAGGCCTTAATGGGAGGAATGGTGTATTCAGTGTCAGTTCTATCAGAAGATATGACACAGACTTGTTCTGAGGGGAGTATGAGCGGTGGTGCTCCATGGTATACCCCCAACAATGATGGGTCCTTGAAAATTCTGGGGGCCATATCAATGAGTGAATAAGCAAAAGAATTAG
>SNQJ01S0095572.1:46872-67934 GCA_010110895.2 Picea sitchensis
AGAACTTTATAACTTGCGTTGAGCAAAGAGATAATCTACAATTTCAATGAAATAACAAAACACAAACTATAAACACTTATCCGTAAAAAAGTGCAAATGATGCTATTGGTTATCTCTGGAGTTGAATAACACAAACAATTTGATGAAACATTCACAGGTTTAAAAAAAACCTCGTGAAATTATGGATGGAACATAATAAATTGAATACTAACATATGATATGTTAACGAAATTAACTACCGCTATAACACCTTAGCATATAAAATTGTTCTAGAAACTATCATAGCCATGTAATTGTGGCTACTGAATGTTGATAAGAATATTTAATTTACAAACCCTAATTATATCATAAACCCTAATTAGGGATTGGAAATCAAATACACCTATCGACGTTCATTAGCCACAATTATGTGGATGTGCTAGTATTAGGGTTTCATACAACAACAAAATAAAGCGTCAAAAACAAAAGAATGGAGGGATCACACCCTAATGTCATCCTTTTCAATGATTAAAGGACAAAAAAAAATCAAATGGAGTTGTTGTCGGATTTAAGAATAAAAAATGTGACTTTGATATAAGTTTTACGTTGATCAATTACATACTCACTAGAGGCATGTGAAGTTAGTGATTACACTTGACTTGGAAACAGTCAATTAGAGCATGCTATAGAGGAAGTGGGTTATATTGGTTAAATCATTTACATTATGTTAGCACTAGGAATCACCCTTAGATTGCATACAAGGTAAGCCTAGTACCCATTAGGTTATATGTAAATGTAAATGAATTTAAATAGGTGAAATGGATAAGACTCAAGATAATAATGTTCTAAGTCAGAATCCTGGGCTAGCATGCACAAGAAATTGGGGTCTTGATCAACTTCAGTCAGTAAGTGGGAGTAAAGGTGAATAGAGAGAATATTTTGGTGAGTAAAATGTAAAGTTCTACTATGGACATTGGGTATTCAAGCGGCCTAAGGAGGAAAAACTCAAACACAACTCTTATTGAATTCAAAGCTTAAGGAAACTAAAGAACATCATAACAATAATATAATCAAACATTCATCATAATACATCTACAACAATCGATGTGAATCATTCAATCATGAATAATTCAGTATCAGAGGCAAATAAGATGGAATAAGAAAGTTGATTTATATTAATCAAGAAGTCTCAAATCAATTACATAACTAGTTAACCACTAGCTTCAACAAAATATTACAATAATGGATCCTATCTCAACCATTCGAACCTACTAAAGAATTTGGAAAGTCTATTTATAACAAAAAGAGAAGGAAACAACTGGAGGTGCGAGATGGCCTTCCTTCCATAAAATTTTCCAAATAGTTATTTCATCTAACAACTAGGCTAACAACTATGCTATAAAAAAGGAAAATGTTGGGCACTCATCCAACCAACTTTAAACTAAGTTGATATTCATTGATGCACATCCTCTTGTATGCCAAGTGTCCTGAAGAGGTTGTAAGATGGTCATCATTCTTCTAGCCACCATCTCAACCAATCTCCACCTTATCAGCCACTCACAAGGATGATAACTCGAACCCCTTGATTCTAGGTACCTGTTGGTAGCTTCATTTGGTAGCGAGATTTTGTAGTGTCTCCACAAACCTCTCTGCAATTATGTAGCACAACCTGCAAAATAGGCCTACAGAATGGGAAGCATAAAGCTTGTGTGTTTATTTGCGTAATTCATCCTCTGTTAACATTTCAGTAGTGCCAAATCATGTGTAATTGATTCTTTGTGTAAATTTCAGTAGTGCCATGCCTGTGTATCTATGCACGTAATTTGGTAGCACCCGACCTCAAAACAAATAGGTATCATCCTATGGAATTTTTCGTGCCTTCATTTCACTTCTTAAATGTTTTGGTAGCACCCCATGGTATTTGCAGTGGCATCGCTACACCAATCTTGTGATATTAGGTAGTGCTATAGTTATCATACTGATAGTATATGCAAATTAGACAATTTCGTAGTGTCATAGCGCTACAAAATTTCTGTGTTATTTCTGTTGAAGAGATTAACTATTTTCAAAGAAATAAAAACCTTGAGTTGTATGCATTAGAAGCTTGTAAATCATGTATAAGTGGCAAAAAAGTAATAATTCCTTAATCACTTATCCTTGCAAAAAGGGGCCATTCTAAAAAATGGAGCACACCTTTGACCAATCACTTCATCAACTTGACACTCTTTCTTGTGGAAGGAGGACTTCATTTTAGCACATCAACATGCTTCCCTTTTGTAGTAATAGGGTTGTTCACTAGAAGTGTTCTTTTCTTGGCTGTTGGTTTCTCCTTCTCAATGGCAGCTTCAATGAACACATTCAAATTTATTTGAGCCATCTCATCCTTGAATTATTGTAACTATGCTTTGATTTTTCTATTATGAGACTAAAAGTCTCTGTTTTGCCTATACAGGTTCTTGAGATGCTTATGGAGAGGTTGGGCCCTTCTTGCTGCAAATATTCATAAATCAAGAGTGTGGCTATAACCATAAATGAGTTATTTCATCTTAATCCTTTCATATAGGCCTTGTGATTTCAAACGAGCCACCTCCTTCCTAGCTTCAATGGGGTGTTTAATCAATCTTTTGAAGGTTTGGTTGCTAGGTGGAGTGGTGATATGGATAGCCTCATTAGGATTCTTCATGGATTCATCTTCTTGTTGCATAGGGACTACTTCTACCATCTTAACAGGCTTCTCAATTCCTTTGTCGTTATCTCTCTTCTTCTTTAGAATGGAATCCTTTGGTAGGACTTGTATTTCAACGACCTCTTTGAGAGTTGATGATCTTCTGAAAGGATTTATGACCTTGGTGCTAGTTGTTGAAGGATATGAAGAGAAGTTTAGTTTCCTTCCCTTCTTGGCTGTGGATTTAGTAGAGGAAGGGATCTCTTCTAATTTTGGTGTAGGAGGGGGTGAAAGGTCTCTCTGTGGATAATGGTAGGCCTCCTTCTCTATCTCTCAACTTCCTTAATGACCTCCTAGTCTTGAGTAGGGGCCTTACTCTTTATTTTCTTGTAGGTAACTWTTGGATCAGTGCTAGTGGATGCCATAGGAATCWRTAACTTTGATC
The DNA here is from genome assembly GCA_010110895.2 of Picea sitchensis. Taxonomy (NCBI): domain Eukaryota; kingdom Viridiplantae; phylum Streptophyta; class Pinopsida; order Pinales; family Pinaceae; genus Picea; species Picea sitchensis. Next base: position 49,962 of record SNQJ01S0095572.1, read on the forward strand.
AAGGGGTGGATKTTATGTCCAACTTCATGTGAGCATAAACAATGAATTCTTCCCATGGAATGTTCCTCTTTCTTAGTTCTTCTGAAACCAACATTATAATCAAACCAGAATGAAAAATAATAGTATCCACAACCTTTGATTTGAATTGAACTCTATCTGAAATTTTCCCTGTGCTTCTCAACAAGTATAAAGGAATGTTCATTTCATATTTACCAGTAAAATGAAGAAAAATATTTATATGGTACTGGTATAGTGTATTAAACCTCCCCTCACATGTGAAGTATCTTTGAATGATCTTCAACATTTTATAAAACTCTCCAACTAKATGACTTCTTTCTACCCATTTGGACATGTTATCAGTCTRATACTATGGCTTAAGGAAGTCTTTGGGGAAGGTTTCATTCAAATCCATGGATTTAAACCATTTCTCTCCTATGATAGGAATCCATGTGGCTACTAAAATGGAGGTTTTAGACACCTCAAACTCTATGTCTCCTAMCTTGGTCTCGAGGCCATCAAAATGTGAGTCAAGTTGCTTTGCCACCTCAGGATGACCCCTCTACATGTTTTGGAAGAAATCAAGGAAGCCCACCCTTTGAAAAACATCTCTAACCATGGGATTTGCCTCAAACAAATGCATGTCTACAGGTTCATTTCTTACCATAGTACCTTCCTTGTGAGATTTCTTCTTCTGAGGTGTCTCCATAGATGAGGACGAGAGGTCAAAAGTTAAAGTGCAGTGAAGGCTAGTAAAAACATTGGATTCAGACTTCAATAGCGATTGATAGTGAACAATGGTTGTCTTTACCCAGGATTCTCCCCTAACTCAAACTGCTTGTTTGGTTTGGAAAACAATGTCTACAAATTTCCCTCCCTTGACTGTTTACAAATATTAAAACTGAGGAATAATCATAGGTGAAGGAAATCACTGTGATGGTCTTTGAAAAATGGTTAAAATCATTCCAATCCAAAATTGAAAGAGGCAGGGGAAACAACAATGAGGTTCAACAACACTTTTGGGTAGCGTAGTGTGCATACAAGGAGCAAACATTGCTTGGGAAATTCAACTTCTTTGAAATAAAGGTGAATGGTTGTCTGGTCACTGAGTGCCAGGTGACAATGAATATAGGTTTGTATAGAAGAAATGATAAATAAGTGTGAAGGAAAGGACGACTTGCAGAGATGATCGCTACCCAAGCTCCAGGCGACAATTACTATCTCAAATTTGATATGCAGAGGAGGGAAACCATGGGATACCTGGAAAAATCGATGATAAATTGGAGTTATTCATATTTTTAGGAGAGTATCATGAGCATCTCCACCTCCAAATATACCTCAATAACCGATCCCATAGCACCTCTGTCAATTGGTCTGAATTGATAGTTTTAGTAGCTCCAAGTTTTTTGAACATTTCAAACTTTGAAAACCATTAGAAATCTCATAAAGATCAAATCCTCAAGAGAATATTTTAACTAACCAAGGAATTGAAAACAATACAAACATGACATCATCACTATGATAACGAATCATGGAAAAAATGAAGGACAAGGAGTGTTCTACGGAAAATCCTAATGAGTTGGTAGCACTCCCTTTTCAAAAAGTTGATTTGACCATTTTAAGAGGACAAAGGGATAGCATGGAATGTATACGAAGGCATGAGTGAGGAGAGTGACATGTCAAGTCAAGTTGGTCATGGGGTGAGTCAGGATTAGTGTCAAGTCATGAAGTGGGTCAAAACATAAGCCAATAAAATGAACCTAGGCCAAAAAATCTATGTGAGGGTCAAAACTTGAGTCATGAATTAAGCGTTCATTTATTCAAGGTAACCTAATAAATCACACTATAAGAAAATAAATCAAAATTTAAATACCTAAAGGCTTAGAAAAATTTAAAACTAAGGGCTAAATACCCAAGGCAACTTAGTGTGATAACACATTAAGTATTTGAATTTTGAAAACAAAAAAGTGTGTGATTCCATATTGTGATTCTTATACTCCTCTATCACAAACAGTTTCATTTTCAGTGGGTTGAGAGCGAGATGGTCAAGGTGGATGGAGAGAAGTTTAAAAGCTTCAAATCTTATCCTTTTAGTATTATCCACTAAGTTCCATGCATATGATGATTTCCTCTTTGCACATCAATACAATGAATATGTGGCATGACAGATTGTCCATTTGTCAAAAAAAAATCACTTTCCATGATGTTTCAACAAAAATGATTGCATGTGTGCCAAGGCAAGTCGAGATAAATTCTATAAAATGCTTTATATAGTCCTTGAATTCTATCGATTTTAATACATGCATACAACCATCAAGACAGAATGAGACCATTGACCCAAATGACATGAGATATGATCGTCATTACTCATAGTTTGTGTCTATTTCAAAAGTATTTCAACGAAATATAGAATTCGACCATTTGCAGATTATTAAAATCCCACTGCAACAAAGAATTTGTGTGTTTTCCTCTATCAATAATGCAGGGGGGGATCATACAATCGTGTGTTCAAATTATTTGTGTGTGCGAATGATGATGGTTAACGCTTATTTTCTGAAGCATTACCTCCAATATATCCATATGTTATAATGTCGATCAATATTTATAGAGCATACTCTCATCCATGAAAGCAGTCCATGCAATAAATAATAATAAGATTTGCATATTGGGTTGGTTTGTAAGGTACCATATATATTATAATAGTCGAAAAAATAAATATTGCATAGAATAATAGTGGAATAACACAATAGATGAAACCACAACACCAAAAAATACCTTTATTTATAGGAAACAATGTTCACATTCCTCTTTGGGGGGGAAACCTCCAGTAGAGAAATTCTCTATTACAATATTTCTCAAGAAAAAACTTCTCATTCTCTCTACTCCTATTTATACTAAATATATATACCCAAAACAATAATCTAGAGGAATATTTGTCTACAAGCAAAAGCTTCTATTAGGTCTTATTACATTTGACTTATTCTCCATTATTATTAGGCCTTATTAATATCGACCTTTATTACATGGAAATATATTATTATACATACATGAGGGGTTAGGGAGACTTTGTAAAGTGGATGGAGAATTACACAGACCAACGGAATTACCAATAACTCATAGTGACCCTCATGAGTTTGAAATGCAGTCTTTAGAATGTCTTCTTATTTCATACGGATCTGGTGGTAGACAGAACACAGATTGGGTTTTGTGAAGTACTGAGCACCACTCAATTCATCCAAGAGGTCATCAATGAAAGGAATTGGGAATTTGTTTTTGATTGTGAGTTTTTTGAGGGAAAGAAAATATGGATACATGTGCCAAGTACATTATTTCTTGAGTACCATGAAAACATGGGAAGAATAGGGGTTGGTACTAGGATGAATAACACATGCTTCTAGAAATTCATGAATTTTTTTATCAATTTCATTGTTCTGGGAAAATGGTTGATGATAAGGATGAACATTGGAAGGAAGAATGTGTGGTATGAGAGGAATGGAATAATAATGGGTGCCATGGGAAGGTGGAAGTTATTTGGGTGTGGTAAAAAAAACTTAGTGGGAGGAGAGGATATATTGGATGTATGGATGCACAAAGGGTGTCTCAACAGCTTGAATGTATTGGAGTTCGGAAATAATTTCATAATGACCCTTTTTTAGGATGTTTTCCATGCAATGGGAACTAATGATCTCACTAGAGGCTATTGTGATTCCTTGGAACTTATAATGGTGTCCCTTGTGTTGGAATTGCATGGTTAAGTGCTTTAAATCCATGAGAATGAGGCCAAAAGTGTGTAACCATTCAGAACCAAGAAAAATATCACAAACACCCATGTCTATAGAAAAAATATGGGATTTCAGGTTATACTAACCAATTTGGAGCCTCACATTTTCACAATGTCCTCCACATTTTCACAATGTCCCCCACATTTAATGGAACCTCCATGATTTGAAAATTATTGGCGGCACGGATGTAACAATTGACTTCTTGGGAAATGTAGTGATGAATAAAATTATGGGTGCTACCACTATCCAAAAGGATGATGACTTTCCTATTTTTAATGTAAAAAATCAATTTGAGGGTCTGGGGATAAGAGAAGCGAGTGAGAGAATTAAGTGAAATCATCAATTCAACTCCTGGTGGATCAGAAAGTTGGATTAGATCACATGGTGGTGTTATCTCATTCATAGGTGAAACAATGACCTCTTCTTCAGAAACATCCTCAATTATGGCCATAAAAATATTATTTTCCTTAMACTTGTTCCCGAGAAAATATTTTTCATCACAATTATAACAAAGACCCTTGAGTTGGCATTCAACCATTTCATCCATGGTTCATTTCTGGATCTTGAGGGGAGTTGTAGGAGGGGAGGGATTGGTGGGTTTAGGGMGAGGAGGAAAGGATGTTTTGTGGATCTGGGAGGAAAGAATTTGTTGTGATTCCTTGGATAATTGAGTAGTTTCCAACTAAGTCTAGGGGCATGCCATGAGAACATGGGCACAAATTTCATCTTTTAGGCCACTGACAAATAATTCCCTCTATAAGGCATCTAACATGCCCTACATTCTGAAATTCAAGTTCTCAAATGTTGTTACAAAGTCTTATGCTATCCCAATTTTCTTCAACTTGGTCAAACGACCTAAATGATGGGTGTCGGAGTCAAAAAAATCATAAATATATACAAAAAACCATGTCCAAGAAACATACCCTTGGCATTCCTTTTTATGCCATTTCCATCATTTATAGAGTTCCAGATACATATGTAGGATACTAAAATGAAGCTTGGATAAATAATTAGTAGTTCCATGCAAAGATAAATAATGTTCCATTTGAGTGACCCAACTTGTGGGATCCAATCCATCAAATTTGTTCACCTCAATTATGGTAGCGCATAGGTCTTGAGGAAGGTGGGTAGAATGAGGATCTTGGTAATGGGAAGAGCCATGGTATTCCTGATAGGATGGTTGTTCAGAAGAGGAAGGGTTTGGCAAATGGCCCATTAATTGGTCAAGTGTGGCTTTGATGTATTTGATGTGGGAACATTGGTTCTGGATGATTTGAATAGATTAATTGAGAAATATAGTTTTGGCATTGAGATTCTTGATGTCCTCCTTGTTTTGGAGGTTTTCAACAACCTATGCATTGATTTCTTGGGTGCGGGTGGTGGCCATTTAGAAAAATGGTCAGGAAAATGGGATAGGGGGGGAATATGGGGGTTGGGAGGGGTGGGTGGGACCATTGTGAAAAAATATTTCAAGTGATAGGTACCATGGTGTTCAGGGAAAAAAGGGGAATCCAATGGGATAGGGGAAAAATAAGGGTATAGGCAAAGGGGTTGGGTCCACTAAAAAATTGTATTAAAAATGATAAGTACCGCAATAATCAAGCAAAAGAGAGGAATCCAATGGGATAAGTCCCAAATAAGTGTGTCAGTGGGACCACTATAATCTTTTTTACTCATGCAGAGTTATACTCCGAACTCAAGAATACTGCAATGTTGAAAGGCCCAAATTCTTAACAGGAAAAAATGTGTAGTAATTTCACAACCAAAATGTAGGCAATAAAGTTGCATGAAAATAGATATTGTCTATTTTGTTTCTATTTTTGTCCCAAGGGTTAAGGTATTTAGGGTTTCTATAGACAAGGGTTTTCCCTATGTTATAGCTCTCTGATATACATGCAAGGTCCAACAATAGTACTCGGCCCAATATCTCAAGGGATCGACTAAGGAGGCTAGACTGTGCCCTTAGTTGTACTACCCAAGTACTAGAAAGTTTCTTCCCGAGTGTTGTTCCAGGTGGCACTATAACAGTTAGGAAGTCAGTTGGTTTATGTATGAAGGGATTCAAGATATCTAGGCCGATTTATATAAATGTGTTGTTTGATGCACTACAACTCGAAGCGATACCCACATGGGTTACAGGGGTGGCCAACAATGTGTGCTTAAGTACCACTTGTAGTTCCTGCATGTATGCTTCCCCAACCATGGATTTATGCATTGAACAACATATCTATGTAGCTTTAAGATGCCGAAATACGTCTCTACCCTAAAAAAAAAAAACCCATAATTGTCTACCAAGGAAAGTGCTCTGACACCACTTGTAAGGTACCATATCTATTTTAATAGCTGAAAACAAAAATATTGTAGAGAATAATAGCGGAACAACACAATAGATAAAACTACAACACCAAAATAATACCTTTATTGATATGAGACAATGTTCACTTGCCTCTTTGAGGGGCCAATATCCAACAGAGCAGTGCTCTATTACAGTAATTCTCAAGAAAAAACTTCTCATACCCTCTACTCCTATTTATACTAAATCTATCTACCCAAAAGAACAATCTAGAGGAATATCCTTCTAGAAGCAGAAGATTCTATTAGGTCTTCTTACATTTGACTTATTCTTGCTTATTACTAGGAATTATTAATATCATCCTTTATTACATGGAAATATATTATTCTACCTACGTGAGGGGTTAGGGAGGTTAGGTCCCTAACATGGTGGGATATTTCCAAATGATAGTAAGACTTTGAAACTTACAGTATTAAGTACAAATGGATACTATGGAATAGAACTAATATTTTATTAACGAATAAAGTAACAAGGTTATAGCATATGCATCAAACCCATATACATCACAACTTGATAATGGTGAACAAAAAATTGCAACTCTTTTATCATTAGATTACAATAATTGCATAATCGTTCAAACCTATTACAAAATATATACATCTATATATAAAAATCCAAGCGATAGGATGAGAGGGACCTCCCATGTTCTCGTGAATCAAACTAGTAAAAATAGTTAAGTTAACAAATAGATAAAACTGGATTCAATATTCCCCAACCATCCATATAATTTTAGAAGACTTTGAAAATAATCGAATTAGGTTTTAATATCACATGATATCATGGAGGCTTCCTTTGAAGCATAAAACCAGGATATCCAAATTGTAATTTGTTTGCGTATCTTAAAAATTGGCCGCACATAAATTTAGAAAAAAAAAATATTACATTACAATAATTGCATAATCACTAAAACCTATTACAAAATATGATATATACATCTATATAAAAACTAGCTGTATAGGGACAGAGGGACCTCCCATGTTCTCGTGAATCAAACTAGTAAAAATAGTTAAGTTAACAAATAGATAAAACTGGATTCAATATTCCCCAACCATCCATATAATTTTAGAAGACTTTGAAAATAATCGAATTAGGTTTTAATATCACATGATATCATGGAGGCTTCCTTTGAAGCATAAAACCAGGATATCCAAACTGTAATTTGTTTCATATTCAAAAATTGGCCGCATTACAATTCTAGGAAAAAAATATTACGAAAACCTCTATATCTCCCTAAATATGCAATATTTCAGGAATCTTCATGGAGTGACCTAATTGAGACCATACTGTAGAAAACCCATGTTCTAGATTTCTCAGATTCTTCATAGCTTTCCCGTAAATACCATTGGAAGCTGATTATTTCTAATTTGTCAAGTTTTTTAACTTAAAAAACCCTTAATCATGGTTGGATACCTCCATGTGTGACTTGGGCATGAACCAAGGGACACATATAACCATGATAGGGTCCATATCTACAAAACCCAGGTGAGCATTTTCCACCTAGGAATGCACATACATGTGAACCTACAAACTCAAGTAATGGAATTCCATCGGCAATAAAATAACTGAACTAGAATTATTTGTCACTAAATGTTTGTTCAAAGCCTCATTAAAATATAATAATAACTTAGGAAGTACATTAAAATAAGTAATCATTACCTCTAAATGATTGTTGCAAGGTTTAAGGCTTCAAAGCATGGATTGTTATCATAATAGTGTAAGGTTCAGTTATAAAGTAGGGTGGTAGTGGCAAAAAGAGGTATGAAATCATGGAAAAATGGGAGGCCAACATATCCTCCATTCTTGAGTGTTATCATGTCCTCATGCCAACAAAGTAGGCATTGATCAGGTCCATAAAAAGTTCTTTCTTGCCATCTTCTCTTATGCAAATACATCCATTGATAACTCCCAAAATGTTGAGAAGACTGAAGTCATCTCATATGTTTCTAGCAGATCCCAACTGCATCAATCAAGTTAGTAATAGATCATATCAACTTGTTTGGAATTCTAAGGATCTAAAATAATCTCTAAGAATTATGTGGTTTACTATTCTTCACCATACTTCTTGCAATCCTTTAAGTGAGAAGTGTTTTTTAATGACGTTCCTGATGTTGGAGTGCTCTTTACTAGTTTTTTGTTTTGTGACTAATGAAACAATAAGTGTGCACCTTCAAGAAGAAATAGCCATAAGTATGTACCTTAGAGAATATTTTTATTATTCAGAAAGTCCTTTTATCATCTCACTAGCACAAAATATTTTGAAACCTAAGTATTCTCTCATGCAAACATTATGCAAAGGTCTTTACATTTCCTTTCAATGCATCCACACTAATAAAAATTACCCTCATGAATTTATGAGTTTCCTCTCTCTTGAGAAATAGACACTGTAATATTTTAACATTCCTACAAGCACTCCACGTCTAGACAACACATCTTAACAATGTACCATATTTATATCTATTATAATTCTCTGAGAAATCAAAATAGTTAGAGCCATTGTACTTTGATAAGAGACCATAAAAGTAGATACAGTAATTGGTATGAAATCACAAATTTCCTTAAACAAATCAACCTAAACTTCAAGATCTTTTATGGTCTAGAACACCCTTCCCTTGATCAATCTCTATTGACACCTATATCTAGGGTGCAAAAAATAATCTATGTTAGTGATTCAACCTATGAAATAAAATTAAAAGGGAATATACATAATTCGTTTTCCATCCATTAACTCAGTTCAGCCCTAATTTACTGTTTATACATAGGTGAGCTCATTGTTGATAGAAATTATTTATGTGTGATGGATGCACGGTTGTGGATTTTTTTGAGTGCTTCCCTATGTTGGTATGTTCATGAATTCACCTGTGCTATTCTATAACCTTTTAACACTAATCATTTGTGAATTTTCCCCTCCTTTCCCATCGACTTTCATCTTTAGGAAACAAAAAAAATATCGAACCCTTCATTACAACAATGAATAGATATGTACAACGGTAATTTTTTTTTGCATTAGGAATTTAAAATCGTCACAACATAAATTGATATCATTACAAGAGAAACATCATCATAATAAATAACGACATAAACCAATGCATTGAAATAAATAATAGCGACACATGATCCACACATAAACATAAATAGCAACACAATTCAACACATCCAATCAACTTAATAAAATTACTAATAAGTGATCAACCATGTCGCTGAATATAAAAAGAAAACTACCTACCCAACCTATCCTGCATGGTTAGGACCTCCAGGAGACATAAGAAACGCTCAAGCCCAACATTCATCTGATTAATTTTGACAACTTAAGGTCTCATGGTTGGCGATTGTTCTGAGGAACAAGGAGGTATTTAAATCCCTTAATCAATAACAACTAATAACTCCATATGAGGTTATCATTCATCATCAACGTTATTTCATGGTGCAAGAGTAATCTAATTATTAAATCAACATATATCAACATTATTCCATGCTGCAACAGTAATATAATTACTCAATCAATCATACATCAACATTATTTAAATAGCGCAAGATAAATCTAATTACTCAATCAATCATACATCAGCATTATTCTAATCATGCAAGATAATCTAATTACTTAATCAATCATACAAAAACATCGCCATAAAATTAAATGACAATAGAACAAATAGTTTCTTTTAGCAAATACATAGATAAATGCATATACCATTGTTGATGGAAAGGAATTGGTGATGATCACTATTAATGGCTCAGTTGAAGTCCTTCAATATTTAGTGACAATCTAGACTATCACTAACAAGATTGTGGAGATGACTTTGGATACTCTCGACATAAATCTTGTTAAGTTAAAAATAATCGATTATAGAGTTCTTGCTTACTAACTCATGCAGATTGTTGAGTTGGTTGTTAATGAGGGGTGGCTTATATTCACTTACCTCTATAGTCATTGTATGGATTTATCCCTAGAACAAGTTTTAATCCTCGAATGTTTTGTAGAATTAAAACCCTTAAATTACTCTATGTATGATGGCAATAAACATAATGTCATGTTAAAAATGTTGCGTAATATGCACTTAAGAATATTTAAAGGATAAATATTTTAACCTAGGTAAACATGAAATTTTAGGTCACCTACATACTCATTTATAAAGAAAAGGGAGTCAAATCTCAAAGATAATTCAACTAATCAATCAATGGCTTTATACCTCCATATACAGATCTTAGAAAAGATCATGTAAAAAGGATTCCCCTACTATATATCCACTGGAAGGATTTATAATAGATCACTCCCATTCATATTAGACTAACAATATGGCATGTGAGCTTGGGTCAAAGGCAAGTTTTATTTTTAAAGGGTGAAATATTCTAGTGTGGTCTACCCTCCAGGTAACACAAAAATATTGGAAATGACCTCGAAACAACAATGAATGCAGTAACAATCCCAAGGAGGGGAGGTGAATAAATGACATTGAATGACAATGAACATAACCATAATTTAAGGATAAACCCTTACACTTCATCTAAACAAGTGTGTGGAGAAAGGAAGCCAAGTCAGACTGTGTTCCTAAACAAACTTGCATGGGTTAAGAACATCTTTTTTTGGGACCTGCTTCAATGGCTATTTGTCACGCGAAACAACCTGAGTTTTAGCTTATTATGTGTGTTAGTCCATGGCTCACATTGAGACAACTTATGCTCTACCCCATCCTAATTATTTACTTTAGGTATGGTACTTCACATAACAAATACTATAATTTTTTACTATCAATAGTTCGATCACCTATTCACACTTCTATTATGATTTGATCTTCTTCGCACATTAAAGTGGAAATTGCCTTGGTAATCTAGTAATTATAACATTACGGATCATGTCAGAGAAAGGAGAGTCCATCCATTCTTATCATTTAAAATTTAACAACAATGCCATTCAAGAAACAATTTCCCAGTATCTAAATCCTATAGGTTGATGAAGAAATTATAATTATGGCACCAATCAAATATGCAAAAATTAAGAACGGTGATTTCACCTGCCCTGGTGATTATTGGTGCACTTCCATTTATGTTCTTGTTCCCACTGTGTGTCCCTTTCCTAGGTAAATGTTGAAACATACGATTTCGGTGGCTGTAAATTAGGCTCTTTTACTTGACGAGAGTGGAGGTACTACGTGTTGATATTATGGTAATTACGAGAGGTATTAACCTCCACGTTTAACCCTGAAAATAATAGAATATTCCCTGAAGCAAGAAGAAACCCTAAAGCATTGGACATAACCTTTGAAGACAAGTCGACTAAAGGAAATATTTAATATTTATTTTTTATCCTCCATAATGAGAAGTCAGCCCAGACAGCGAAGGAGGAGAAGTATAAATATAGGATGTCAGAGCTCATTTGACACACACATCTCGCAACTACAGAAATTTAGTTGTGCACAAGTCTGGAGAGTAGTTGCAACTACAACTACTGTAACTTGTATTTTCGGTTTCAGTCTTGCACTCTCTCTTGGTTATGGTTTGGAAATTTTTCTTAGTATGTTAAATTTGGAGAGTGATACGCTACCTTGATTGGATTTTTGACCTAGGGTTTGCTTCTAGAATTATTCTCTGTCAAGGTTAAGGTGCTCAGGGGTAGCTTTGACCTATGGTTGGGTGACAATATTGATATATAGTCTATGGTTAAACACGCAAACCTATTATTTTCTAATAGGTTATGGTCCCACACTATCTTCAGATAATATAACCACTGGAAGATAGATTAGGAGGATTTTCTCAGTTATAGTTGCAGTTGCTATCAAATTTTTTGCTGTAGCAAAAAAACCCTAACCCTCTTGTCGAGGCACCTTAAGTGAAGATATTGACCTAATTTTTGGATATTTTAGTGCACCCTAACCTAGTGCACCTCCTGGTACTAAGACGTCAAGTTTGATTTTTTGGTCAAATTCAAAGATTGACCAAGTCAATGTAGTCATGACCTACTCTATGAAGTTAGAAAACAAGTTAGAAGGGGATTCTAACTTTAGAGCATGGAAGACAAGGATTGATCTCATCATTTCCAAGAATAAAGTGTTGGATATTATGAAAGGAAATATCATGGAACCATATTTTGAAGAAGGAAAAGAGAAGGAATCTCATAACGTTGCAGTTATGGAGAAATTCAAAGACAATGACATCAATTCCATGAGTATCATAGTGGACTTTATAAAATACCACTTGATACCCTACATCTCTCATCTTGACTCATCTAGGAAGATGTGTGATTCCCTAACTAACCTCTTCTTAGTCAAAAACATTGGAAATGTAATGAGTCTGAAGAATGAGCTCTGTGACATGAAAATGAATGATGATGAAAACATAACATCATACCTTGTGAGAATCTCTCAATTAAGAGATCAACTACAAGCTATTGAAGAAATCATTTCAGAGAAGGAACTGGCAAATATAGTACTCAATGGTATTCCAAAGACATGGGATGCATTTTCCACAAGCATGAAAAAAATAAAGGAGTATCCCACATTTGAAGAGCTTTGGAATTGTTTTGCACAAGAAGAATCAAGGATTAATGCAAAATATAAATCCCAAAAGAAATACGATGATCAAGATTTCACAACAAAGTTCAAGAATTTTAGGAATGAGAAGAAGTTTGCCTCAAGGAAGAAACCAAATCAAGAAAAGGATATGTCAAAGATACAATGCTTCAACTGTCAAAAATATGGTCATTATTGGAACCACTATCCTGAGTTAAAGAAAAGGAAGGAAACAAACGAAGAAACAATTGTCGAATAAAGGGAACACTCAAAGAAAGTCAAGCAGCATAACACATACTTCTTCTTCTAAGTCAAGGTAACAATATTCTTTAAAGATCTTGTATATATCATGTTTACATAGTTCATGTAGATATCATGTATATCTATTTATCAGAACAAAAAATGTTCAAGGGAAACAATACCTATGGAAAAATAAAAGGATAAGGATTGCTCTTACGATGACTACAAGTAAAGCAATACACATGAAAATATGAGGTATGTTGAAAATATTTGGTAAAAATTCTTGTGGAAGATATTATATAAGTAACAACTTCTAGATAAGATGAAATGAGAATCAAACTTGAAGAGACCCAGAAGAAGTCAAAATAGAGGAAATTAGAAAAAGGCTTGTGACACCTTGTAGAAGGCAATAAGAATGCAAACGAAAACGTGGACTATATTATATGGAGGGAGATGATTACATAATTCCAAAAGAAGAGCATGCATTCATTCTTGAAGAAAGGATTAGGGGGGAGCTAATCCTAAAAAATATGATCCATTAAGGATTATGAAGTATCTATCCATGTTCCCATTGAAATTAATAGCCATGAAAAGCAGCACATGTTCAGTTTGAATTTAGAATAAGTCTTCTTTGAAAATAAGCCTTAAAGTATCCTTGGTTTTCCATATACATCCATGATCCTATGATGAAAGGAATAATTTGGAATCTTCAAGGCATGGAATCTATAGAAGACTCCATGGACCCAAGAGATAAAGACAAACATGAGGAAGAACATGAAGATTTGAAGAAAGAAAGAAAAATCCAAAACAACCAGTTATTATACCGAGAATCACAAAGAATACCAACTTGGTTTGAACTCACTAAGAAGAAATTGAGCAGAAGAAATGGAAGTTATGATATAGAATAGTGTGAAAAATACTTATGAATGGAAGAATTCAAAGATTCATAGGTTCTTCTAGAAGGAAGGAGAAGACTATGACAACAGCTTGTTCCATGTATACCTCTTGTAGTATCCATGGATTGGAATTTACATGTAAAAGACTGTTCTTCCCAATAAAGTAAGTGAGAAAGAAGATTATACCAAAAATAGACCCATGTATGTAGATATAAGAAGACCTTGTTTGGATTCAAACAACTTGAAGCAGAGTATCTCATATACAACAGAAGCATGGTCAAAAATTTCTATGATAGAGATAGTGTATCAGAATACTTACTCGGAAGCCTGGGATGATGGATTGTTAATCCATGGAAAACTCTCATGATGACATAAGAAGTGCTACTCAGATATGTTTCAGTGTGAGCCTTGCCAGTATGTCATGAGCTAGCAGGAAACATAAGTGTTGAATTCGACCATGATATATTGTAATGATTAGAGCTATATGAAACCTTTAGAGAAAACCAGTGTTCCATGAAAAACCGAAGTACGTTGAGATAAAGAAATACATTCTCCATGATGAAGTCCAGAAAAGGGAAGTGTTTCTCCAATATATCTCCACAGATGAGACAATAGCAGATATTTTGGTAAGGCCTCCGTCCAAGATGAAAAAGTTTTTGTACTTAAGAAACAAGAGGGGGATCATGGAGACAACATCCTTATTGAAAAATGAAGACATTACTCCCATGTTGGGAGGGAGCCCTGATGTGTTATTGATTTATGAACAATCATTTTTTAGTTCGAAAAATGGTCCAGGATGACCAGTTCCTTTCCATTTCGGAAAGTGGTTTGATATTTTTGATAGATATGCATTTTCTAGTTTTCAAAATGGTCTAGATCGAACAGTCATTTTCGTAATGAAAATGGTTCGATAGATTGTTTATGTACCATAGATAGTGATTCCCCTTGTGGCCAGTGTGGGGGAATGGTCTAGGATAGTCATTCTTATTGGCATTCACTCTGAGTAGTGGTCAAGTATAATGGTCCCCCACGTCGGGAATTCATTCCTTCAAAGTTCACAATTGTCATCATTTTTGAAGAATGGTTTGTTTCGGAGATTGGTGCAGGACAATCATTTTCATTAGCAAATGGTCTCGATAGTCATTCCCTAGAGTAGACTCATTTTATCTAGGCTTCACTATGATTAGTGCCAGAGGAATGGACCAATTAGGTGAATGGTCCAGGTTCATCAATCAGGGACAGGCATTCCGTAGGGAAGACTCATTATCTCCAGGTTACACTATGACTAGAACCGGAGGAATGGCCTAGTTAGGTGAATGGTCCAGGCTCATAAATCAGGGATAGTTATTCGTGTATGCTTGAGAAGAATGGTCTAGATAGCCCATGGATTATGTTTTACATTCTGAGGGAATATACTCTTCCATATCTCACAGATGTGAGTGGAAGAATGGCCCAACTGACTCATATTATATCATGGTATTGTTTTATGTAGGTGGATATCATATGATATGATTTCTATGGGGACAATATGTCTCTGGACAATAGATGTATGCTATTGTGGTGGATGTGATCCAGTGGTTGTGACCATGTGTCATTGATTAAGTAGTCGTGTGCTACTTGGTGTGGTTGTGTACCACTATATAGTAGTTGTGTATTGTTGTGGATAGACACAGTTGTGTTCTATTGAATGACATTGTTTTGATTTCCATGTATAATATCAGTCGTGTTGAAAATTATTATCATCTAGATGGATAGTCAGTGTGTTGATGGACATGCATTCACCAAACAAAAAATGGTGGAGGACATTTATTCTTCTAGGACGTATGTATGGATTAGAAGAATAGTCCTTGTATCCCATGGCATGGCTTCCAACATATGTTGAATAGTTATTCTTCTAGGACATATGTCCGAATTAGAAGAATGGTTCTTGTATCACTCTGTGGAGTGAGTAACTTATTCAACATCATTCTTGATTACTTTTATGGAGTAAGGCTTCGAGATATGAGGCATTTGATGTTATTAGATGATAATGATAATGATGATGGTGCTCGTGATCTAATCATGAGATATCCTGTATGGCTATCATGATGCTACCGGTTGAATAACATGTTTGTGCTCAATACCATTTCTTTCAATACCTCCCTAGCTAGGAGGGACTGTTGATATTATGGTAGCTTTGGGAGGTATTAACATCCACGTGTAACCCTGACAAGAACATAATATTATGAGAAGAAAGATGACACTCTAAAGCATTGGACATAACCCTAGAAGACAAGTTGGCTAAAGGAAATATTTAATATTGAGTATTTATCCTCCATAATGAGAAGTCAGCCTAGACAGCTAAGGAGGAGCAATATAAATACAGGATGCTAGAGCTCATTTGACACACATAGCTCGCAACTACAGAAATTTAGTTGTACACAAGTCTGGAGAGTAGCAACACTTACTAAAACTTGTATTTTCGGTTTTAGTCTTGGACTCTCTCTTGCTTATTGTTTGGAATTTTTGCTTGGTATGCTAACTCTAGAGAATGATACACTACCTTGATTGGATTTTGGACCTAGGATTTTCTTCCCGAATTATTCTCTTACAAGGTTAAGGTGTTCGAGGGTGGCTTCAACCTATGGTTGGATGACAATATTGCTATATTTTCTATGGTTTAAAAATCACACCTACTATTTTCTAATGCTATGCAGAGAATCTTAGAGAGACATTGCCATCAATGCTGGGAAAATTATTTGAAGAATCCTTCACTAGAGTGAAGGGTGTAGTCATTCGAAGGAGAGAGATAAAATCACATAGAGGAAACACTGTTGAAAGAAAAAATCTAGATGAGATTTGTTACAGTGAAGGGCACAATCGTTCGAGGGAGAGACAAAATGCTTACATTTCTGGTGAGAGAGATGTTATTGGATAAATCCATAGGTGCGGACGCTAACTGATCTCCCTAGATCCACCTAGATCTAGAACAAAGCAAGACATAACATGACTCTTTCCCTAGATTTTGACCATTGAATTAAATAGGAGGCAAGAACAAATGACATACCTTATTATCGCTTCCTATGGTCTTTGTTGCTCCCGCTTCACTCCAATTCTCTCATGCAGTCAAGACCAAGACAACACAAACCAACCAAAGTGAAGAAAGCACAATCTATTCAAAAGTCAATCTATGTATATGATCAAGGAATTATACAATAAAGTGGAAATAGATTTATGGGAAAGGGACATATTATTGTATCATATTGATGGAAAGTAAAGATTAGAACCTAAGCCTTGATGTCGCAAACTTCCTTTCAATGTCCCTTGGCTCCAACACACACACTTGCTCACTTGCATGAAGAAGATCAAAACCCTTATGATATCCTTGCTGGAGTTTCCTAGCCTGTTGTTCAAGCTTCAATCCTTCACACAATTCTTTCACTAATTCTCCAAATGAATCTTGCTTGACTTTTCTTAACCTTTTCCATGAGAATTACCTCAATATATAGGAGAGAATGAATTAGTTACTTGGATAAGAATGATCCCAAAATATTAGGGAATCTAGTACTAGTATAACCATTTGAATGCCATCTCATCCTTCTAAAAGATTCCCTTATAGAAGCATCGAGAATTCATCGTTTTCCTTGCTTTAGAAAGAGTTCGCACCCTAGCAATTCAAAAAAGTGTGAAATTCTCTCACCCTAGCTTAAGGAAGCCTGTGATAATCATGCATTCTCGCAGGCAAATACACTAGTAGCCTGCGAACAGTCTTAAAAAATGAGTTTTCTGGAACAGATGAAAATAACTTTTTCTCAGGAGAAAGTTATTATGTAGAGCCTGAGTACACCATCATCAATACATCATCATGATGACCAAAATCATGGGTAACATAATGCCCCCCAAAGTATGAGGTTGGAAACAGTGATAGCCGATAGACTTTGTAAGCTGCATGTGTGTGTCGAGAACCAGGAGCACATCTAATCGGAAACCTGTGAACAACCAATCATCTGTAGAATATCATATATATCAATTCTGAGGTAGGCATTCCATACTCAGATCATAGACTGATGAAATTATAGACATGGGTCATGGCCACCAATCATACATTGTGGATCCATGCCGTCAAAATATAGCATAGCCATCGAAATACACCGTGGATCTATGCGAGAAATTTCAAATCAATACGACATAGCCACGAGACATACACAGTGGATCTATGTGTC
>SNQJ01S0095573.1:9835-27562 GCA_010110895.2 Picea sitchensis
AATTGAGCATATATAGTGCGCAACTATCTTTGAAACAAAAGACTTCCCTGGGTTGATAATTTATGTTTCACTTGGTTGTTTGAAATTAATTAAGCAATTATAGTGACCAACAGATGCATAGTTGCATATAGTTTCATATAGTTGCATAAGTTGCATATAATTCCATATAGCTACATAAAGATGCATAAAGTTGCATATAGTTGCATAAGTTGCATTGTTTCATAAAGTTGCATATAGTTGCATAGTTTCATATTTGCATAAGTTTCATATAGTTGCATATAGTTGCATAGTTGCATAAGTTTCATATAGTTGCATAATTTGCATTGTTGCATAAATTTTCATGTTTCATAAAGTTGCATAAGTTCCATAAAGTTGCATAAGTTGCATGATGCATAAATTTGCATAAAATTGCATAAGTTGCATGTTTCATAAAGTTGTATAAGTTGCATTTTTTGTCATAAGTTCCTTGCTCATATGTTTGTCTATGTTATATGCTTTGGCCAACACATTTTGGTCCCTCCCTTACCAGTTATGACCTCTCTTGGGCCTTGTGCACTACTTTGGTATTTTTTAGTACAACACGTCTCACTTTCAACCTCTCTTAGTATATCTTGATCATCACATGAGGAAGATAGATTCGAAAGATACCTATTTGGTGCTACCTGTTATCGCACAGTTTGTAGCAAGGATAAAATCTTGAGGTTTGAAGGTAAACTAGCGCAACAGTAACCAATCCCACCCAATGCCACCACAATAGGATGGTTCTTTCTCTTTAGGGAGGTAAGGCCTAGGGGAGATGCCCCCGGTGACCTGAGGTTTTGAGAAGGAAAAGGTTTGAAGTTCAAGAGATAAATTCCCCCCTCAAAAGTCACCACCAAGCAGATTGTCCGACTTATAGCCTTCGAGGGGATAGTACGACTTGGTTAGTACTTCATATAATTAATGACTATCTGAGATATAAGCAATTGAGAAATAAATATTGATGAAGTTAATGTTTATAAAATAGCAATGATGTACAATATCACTTCTTCAATAAATGCTTAAATAACATGGCATTCAATATAACAATCAACACTTTATTTAAGCAATGCCTTAAATAACCTTTCACTTTCTTATAAGAAAAACGATAGTTGCATAGTGATGATAATAACAAAAGGATGACGACAACAATTAGTTAGTAGAGTTAGTCTTAGGCTAGGGTTAGAACAGTTAGGGTTGTGTTCAAAGTATTGACAATAGTTTTGATCAAATTCACTTCAACGCAAGAGGTATTCAGATCAGTGCCTTAGGGTTAATGGAGTCAAAAGGTGAAGGATGGAAGATCTAAAGGAGGAAATGACTAAGGACTAGAGGGAAAGGATTTGAGGTGTTTCTGAAGCAAGGACCAAAGTAAAAACCCTATGGGAGATAATTTCACTTCAGTGTAGGTGAACTAGGCCTGTGTGATCTCTCCTCCATCCTCAACTCATTGGCAAAACAACTAGCTGAAAAATGAAGCATAAAACCAAGACTAGAGGGTTTGATGATGAAGAGTGCTGCTACAGTAAGGATTTTTCAACAAACCTTAGAAAAATCAGCCCAAAGTGTAGTAGACCCAGGCTTAAGGAATCTCTCTCTTCTCAACTTATAGATAGTACGACTAGAAATAAATGAAGAGAGAAAGAGAGTGTAGCAATGACTAGGCTCTCTTCTTCTTCAATCAATGGTTGAAAACTTTCTCTCAATGGGGACATGAGACAAGGACCTACTTGTGTGCTTGTCACCTAGGGTTTTGTTCAGAAAAATCATAAACATATGTAAGAAATTAAACTACAACCATTCATTCAAGAAGTTTTGCAGAAAAATACTTACAATTCACCAGGAAGAAGCAATGAAAACCCTAAATGTAACACCTTCCATTAAGATAAAAGCCAAAACATGCCAAAATAATCCTCCTTCAACAAGTGAGCATCACTAAATCAACCAATAACCCAAGAGAGGGCACAAATTTCAGACCTCCTTATGGAGTGAGTAAGTTGTGATCCAAAAAAATAAATGTGAAAATCCTTCATTTATACAATATCATGACCTAAATTTACATTTTAGGTCATGTAAAAGGCCGACAAGGAAAAAATACCAAAATCATTTTGGTTTACAGTAAAATGTTAAATTAAAACCCTAATCAAGATGAAAAGAGACATCAAGCCCCTCCAAAGGAGATGTTATCCCCTTTTAGGGAAAATGAAACATCCACAGGTAAAACGTTCGGCCTCCTTGGGCTTCTCCAACATGCCACACATGCCAATAATACCCAGTCTGCCTCCCAAGACGTCCAATAGGTTGGATGACATCATGGTCATCAAGGGTGATGTCCCAAGCCTTCGAAGGCCAATGTTCCTCTTAAAGAGGGTCAATCCCCCTAGGTCAAGCTCTACCAAAGTGCCTCTAGTGGAACGTCCTCTTGTCCTATAGTGCAAAGCACCTAATCCATCTATGTCCTGTCTCTACCCCGTGATGGGGTCTCATCATCCACCTGATGGGATCTTTAGACCCATACAGGTCTGAACTGATCAGCTTCCCATTTGTACCAGTCCAAAATGGTACATGTTTGTCGGGCATGGTCCTGCACATCAAAAGCTACGACCTCCATGGGTTAATCAGTCACAGGGATCATAGAAATGTCAATCACATCTCATCATTAATATTATTAAACATGTGCATAAAACCCCTAATGCATCAGTTAACAACTCAAAGACGTTACACAATCCTACGATACAAGTCTGGAGAAAAGGACAAGGCGTACTATTGGGATAATGTCCATTGGAAAAGGAAAGTTCCCAGAAGAGACTTCATCCAAGCCATGTAAGTGGGTGATCTGGTCAGTGGATGTCCAAGTAGGTGGGTGCAATGAAGGCCAAGGATGAAAAAATGTTACCTATGGGTGCCTTTGTTAGAAGGTGAGCTGCGCTTGTCATGGATGCATTCTTTCCAAGCCCATTCTTTCCTTTTTTTCTTTTAGTTATTTTTTCTTTTATTGATTTTTATTTTCATTTGTTCAAGAGCTAATCAAGGGACACTGCTCTGGCGTGGTGACCAATGGTGACAGTGTTACCCACAAGTAATTTCATAGAAATGATAAGGTTGGCTCGTGATGAGACCCCCTTTGCCTTGGCCATGAAACCAAAGGTCATTGCCTTGACATGGTAACCAGCTGGTGGAAATGTCATACTGCTAGGTACCCATGGACCTATTAGGTTGGCTTGTGATGGGATCCCCTATCCGCTAGTTAGGTCTTGTTTTATTATTTTGTTTTTAGGGTCCCTCTTGCTTCTTGATGAGAATCCTTTTATTTCTTTCTCAGGGATCCCTAGGCGAAGCATCTCGAGGTTTTATTATTAGGATTTTATATTTTACTGGCTTTATGTTACCTTCTAGGCCTTTATCCCCTTCTTCCCACTATATAAGGTGCAGTCCTAAAAATAGGTTAACCCAGTGCTTGTAAAAGTGGAATGGGAAGGTGAGTGGGAAACAAGATGGAAAAGTGGTGCTATGAAGGGAGCGGATGATGGATTGTTAGAGATCCCCCTAGTGGCTCACCAAAACCTAAAAACACAGGTTTACTAGGGCACCTTGTCAAACCCCACAAACATGGTCAAGTGGGCATGTGTAAGATCCAAAAATTCATTAGAAATAAAAGGAATCAGATGCATAAATTCAATGGTTTTGATGATCAAAGTGACAGATACCATGATACCTGGACTAATTACCTCATGGAGCAAGAACCATCTCTGACACAGGACCAAGACGATGGTGGTGGATTTTGTTCCTACTGACAAGATAAAGATGTTGGAAGAAAGAAAAGGTGGGTCCTCCAGGGCCATGCTAAAGTCAATCCTCCTCTCGGTACTCCATGTCTAGGACCTATGGGCCTCAAGAAATGATCTCCTAGTTATCCATGAAAGTGGTGCATAACATATGGCTCCAACTCAGGGACATGTGCTCACCATAGAGTGCATGAGAACCTCAACATATCTCGCATAACGTACTAACCTGCTCGATCTCAAGTAGAAGCATCAGTAACAAAATTGGGGTGGTAATGCCACCCCAACATAGATAGATATAGATATAGACTGAAGTAGAACAATCAATAAATGTGAATGTAAAGAAAGACACTTACATGTACTTACCTGTTGGATGGATGTTGGGTGTAGTCAAACAACCAGTGAAGGTAATCAAGCAATGTCCCGCAATACCTGCCTTTGTGCTTCATCATAAACAAAAATAGTGATAAGTAAAGAATAAAAATGACATGGGTTATAATATATATCATATCATCGGGATCACAAAGTATAACTCATGGAGTAGGGTGGGAGGGATAAAATCATGCCACGTTAATCTCTGATGAAAGTGACCAATCCAATTCAGGAAGGGGTCATGAGAAATGCAAGGTTCAGAACACTGACCAAATAAGTCTGCAAACTAGCCACCCAGGACATCTTCACACTCTGAAGGGACTGACAAGGATCTAGTGGATGACTGGGAAACTATTAAGGGAGAGTTGAAACATGGAAATGATAGACTTGAACTTGTAGTTTTAAACCAACCCTTGTATTCTAGGGTTTGCCTCAGAGGAAACTCAATGTAAAAGATATACTTCCCAACAACACCTTTAATGAAACAACAAGGAAAAGTAATAACAGGTGGCAGGAGAAAAAGGTCATGAGAATCCTTCTTTAGGCAAACAATGTTCTTACTCCTATCAAAATCTGAGCACAGTGGTGGTTGATAGTCATTTTCATAGGGTAAATCTAAGTGCTCAGAGGATTATTAATCAAAGGAATTAAGTTAATACTGAAAATCATCAGGTAAATACTGTACTTGGTGAACCGTGGGTGTTTGGGGAACATCGACAAAAATATCATCTCCTTGTTGCCACTGGTCAAGAGCTCGCTGTGATAATTGCAAAGGAAACACTTGGAGATGACTCCTTATGTCATAGATGGGATCCGTATCATAAATATATGCATCCCACCTATGTCTTCCAGCATGTATGAACTCATAAAAATCAACTATGTCAGTATCAACATCATAACATGGAGGGTTCAAAACATTCAAAAGCTCACCCATTTTATCCTCTTTTCCCAAATAATAAAGTAGACAATTACCGAAATCTTGGAGAGGAGGGTAACTTATTTTTTCTTATTGTGTAGGAGCTTCGAGGACTTGGGTATATTTAACATGAATTAATGTATTATTCTCATGAGTAGCCCCTTCATATTTGGTTATGCAGCAAGGAAGATGCTCTTTGTTCGGGGATTCCATTTCTCCATCACTCTCTGAATCATGAAACAAGGTATCATCAAAATCCTGAAAAGGAAAGAAACTAACCTTATCGTGTTGTTGTTGTGCAGGTGGAGAAGGATTGCAGATCACTTCATCAAGTGGAAGAGGGAATGTTGATACTTCTTCATTGGGTTCCATCTCCTCAACTATGTCCTCAACAATCCCTTGTCGACCTGTGGTTTGTTCTCGTTCCTTTTGTAAATCAACAATGAAGTTCTCAAGGGAAAACAAACTCTCGCTATTGAG
This sequence comes from Picea sitchensis, assembly GCA_010110895.2. Classification (NCBI taxonomy): domain Eukaryota; kingdom Viridiplantae; phylum Streptophyta; class Pinopsida; order Pinales; family Pinaceae; genus Picea; species Picea sitchensis. The sequence continues at coordinate 15,404 of SNQJ01S0095573.1, forward strand.
AGTACCTGAGGTAAAGAGGAAACTTATCTCAGAAAATGAGGTATTATCCTCAATCATTGCAGCCATGTTGTAGGCTTCATCGAGCGTCCTTGGGGCTCTCTTATCAAGGGGAAAACTCAAATATCCCAAAAGTTCATGAGTAAAGAGATGGACACGGTATCTCTCCTCCAGATGGTGTCCTTCAGGAATTTTATACAACTTGTTCTCAAATATATTCTGGAAATCTTTGACAGTTTCATCCTTAGCTTTCTTTATATGCTCGATCTTATTTAATAGTACTAGGATGTCTTCTAGCTGGATACCTCATCTCTCGAGAAAGGTTTTCTCAAATTGCTCCATAGTTGTAATGCTGACATCAGGGAGGTTATCATATCATTCTTTAGCATTGCAATAAAGAGTGGCAGAGAAAAGTTTCATGACCACTTCTTCAGCATAATCATCAATAGGGTGGGATACGAAGGAGTTCTAGAAATTTCCCATGTGATAGTCAACTCTCTCTCTATATCCACCAGTGAATCCAAGGAGCAAATTTATGTATTCAAAGGGAATTTGTTGAGGATACCCTGGGATGTTACTCATATCTAAAGGCTTCTAGTTCTTGAGATCCCATTGTGAAGTCATTGTTGGCTTTGTCATCAGTGGAGCCGCCAAATAGTTTTCTTGAAACTATCAAAAGATAAGGGAAAACATCCTAATTGGAGTCATTAGGTAAGATTCTAAGATAAAACTCTAGAGGCAAAGCTTACTGAAAAAATGTCGTCTTTGAGGAGAATTGACTCATTGTTCCCTGGAAACGACACCAAAATGTTATCGCACAGTTTGTATCAAGGATAAAATCTTGAGGTTTGAAGGTCAAATTGGTGCAACATGAACCAATCCTAGCCAATGTCACCACATTGGGACAGTTCTTTCTCTTTACAGAGGTAAGGCCCAGGGGAGACATCCTCGGTGACCTGGGGTTTTGAGAAGACAAAGGTTTGAATTTTAAGAGATAAATTCCCCTCTCACAAGTCACCACCTAGCAGATAGTCTGGCTTATAGCCAATAAATATAAGCATAAGTAATAATCAAGAAGTATCCTTGCCCGAGAACAAAGCACCAATAAAACTGCATGTTCAAGCTTTATTGCTTGGTTAGTACTTCATATAATTAATGACTATCTGAGATATAAGCTATTGATAAATAAATATTGATGAAGTCAATGCTTATAAAATAACAATGATGTACAATATCACTTCTTCAATAAATTCTTAAAGAACATGGCATTCAATATAATAATCAACACTTTATTTAAACAATGCCTTAAATAACCTTTCACTTTCTTATAAGAAAAATGATAGCTTCAGAGTGATGATAATAACAAAAGGACGACAACAACAATTAGTTAGTAGAGTTAGTCTTAGGCTAGGGTTAGAATAGTTAGGGTTTTGTTCAAAGTATTGAGAGTATTTTTGATCAAATTCACTTCAACACAAGAGGTATTTAGATCAATGCCTTAGGGTTAATGGAATCAAAAGGTGAAGGACGCAAGAGCTAAAGGAGGCAACGACTAAGGAATATAGGGAAAGGATTTGAGTTGTTTATGAAGTAAGGCCCATAGTTGAAACTCTAGTGGATAGAAGGTCACTTCGGTGTAGGTGAACTAGGCATCTGTGATCTCTTCTCCTTCCTTAACTCAATGGAAAAATGACTAGTTGAAAAATGAAGCATAAAACAAAGACTAGAGGGTTTGATGATGAAGAGTGTTGCTACAACAAGGCTCTTTCAGAAAACCTTGGAAAAATCATCCCAAAGTGTAGTAGACCTAGGCTTAAGGGGTCTCTCTTTTCTTATGTTATAGATAGTACAACTAGCAATAAATGGAGAGAGAAAGAGAATGTAGCAACGATAAGGCTCTCTTCTTCTTCAATCAATGGCTGAAAATTTTCTCTCAGTGGGGACATGAGACAAGGACCTACTTTTTTTCTTGTCACCTAGGGTTTTGTTCTGCAAAATCATAAATATATGTAAGAAATTAAACTACAACCATTCATTCATAATTTTTTGCAAACAAATACTTACAATTCACCAAGAAGAAGTAATGCAAACCCTAGTTGTAACACCTTCCATTAAGATAAAAGCCAAAACATGCCAAAATAATCCTCCTTCAACAAGTGCACATCACTAAATCAACCAATAACCCAAGAGAGGGCACAAATTTCAGACCTCCTTATGGAGTGAGTAAGTTGTGATCCCAAAAAATGAAGGTGAAAATCATTCATTTATACAATATCATGACCTAAATTTACATTTTAGGTCATGTAAAAGGCCGAGAAGGACAAAATACATAAATCATTTTGTTTTACATTAAAATGTTAAATTAAAACCCTAATCAAGTTGAAAAGAGACATCCATCCCCTCCAAAGGAGATGTTATCCCCTTTCAGGGAAAATGAAACATCTTGGAGCAAACCGTTAGCCCTCCTTGGGCTTCTCCAACATGCCACACGTGTGAATATTGCCCAGTCTACCTCCCAAGATGTCCAATAGGTGGGATGATATCATGGTCATCAAGGGTGATGTCCCAGGCCTTCCATGGCCAACATTCCTCTGAAAGAGGGTCAATCCCCCTAGTTCAAGCTCTGCCAAAGTGCCTCTGGTGTAACATCCTATTCTTCTCTGGTGCAAAGCCCCTGATCCATATACATCCTATCTCTTCCCCCTGATGGGGTGTCAACATCTACTTGATGGGATCCTCAGCCCCATGGAGGTCCGAACTGATTATCTCCCCATGTGTATAGGTCCAAAATGGTACTTGTCTGTTGGGCATGGTCCTGCACATCGAAAGCTATGCCCTCCATGGGCTCATTAGTCACAGGAATCATAGAAATTTCAATCACATCTAATTATCAATATTATCAAACATGTGCATAAAACCCCTAATACATCAGTTAACAACTCAAAGATATTATAAAAGCCTACAATACAAGTCTTGAGAAAAGGACAAGGCATCCTATTGGGCTAGTGTCCACTAGAAAAGGAAAGTTCCCAGAAGAGACCTCATCCAAGTGATGTAAGTGGGTGATGTGGTCAGGGGATGTCTAAGCAAGTGGGTGCAATGAAGTCCAAGGATGAAAAAATGTTACATGTGGGTGCCTTTGTTAAAATTCGAGATGCACCTATCATCGATGAATTATTTCCAAGACCATTCTTTCCTTTTGTTCTTTTTGTTATTTTATCTTTTGTTTATTTTTATTTTCTTTTGTTCAAGAGCTAATCAGGGGACACTGCCCTAGTGTGGTGACCAGTGGTGACAGCATTACCCACAAGTAATTTCACAGAAATGATAAGGTTGGCTTGTGATGAGACCTCATTTCCCTTGGCCATGAAACCAAAGGTCACTTCCCTGGTGTGGTAACCATCTGGTGGCAATGTCATACTACTAGGTACCCATGGACCTAATAGGTTGGCTCATGATGAGACCCTCTATCCTCTAGTTAGGTCTTGTTTTAATATTTGTTTTTAGGGTCCCTTTTGTTTCTTGCTAAGAATCCTTTTATTTTTTTCTCGGGGATCCCTGGGTGAAGAATCTTGAGGTTTTACTCTTAGGATTTTATATTTTACCAGGTTGCTTTTATCTTCTAGGCCTTTAGCCCCTTATTCCCACTAGATAAGATGCAGTTCTGAAAATAGGTCAACCCAGTGCCCAGACAAGAGGAATGGGAACGTGAGCAGGAAACAAGATGTAAAAGTGGTGTTGTGAAGGGAGGGGATGATGGATTTTTAGAGATCCCCCCAGTGGCTAACCAAAACCTACAGACACAGGCTTACTAGGTAACCCTGTCAATCCCCCTAAACATGGTCAAGTGGGAAAGTGTAAGATCCAATTAGTTGTTAGAAATAAAAGGAATCAGATGCATACATTCAATGGTTTTGATGATCAAAGTGACACATACCATGATACCTGGAAAAATCACCTCATTGAGCAAGAAACATATCTGACAAAGGACCAAACCGATGGTGGTGGATGTTGTTGTTGATGACAATATAAAGATGTTGGAAGAAAGGAAAGGTTGGATGATGCAAACCCCCTATCTCTCTTAAGCGATGTGCAACCTCTCGGTCAGGATCTTCTGATTTCGGAGTTTAAATGGATCTTCTGGTTGCAAACTGGAACCCTTCGAATGAACACACAGGTTCCCCCACAAATGCTCAGTTGACTTTTCCAAGTGCCAAGCTTGAGCTCCCGTAGTGACCACACCCTTATCCTTCCTGCATTTCATGAATCGTGATTCAGGAATCCCTGGTTGCCGAAATTTTGAAATATCTTAACGTTCGATCAATGGCTCACAATAATCCCTAGGATCTATGGTCCATGTTCGACCCCGCTATTTCCCTATTTTGCGATTCGACGTTTGGGAGGCAAGGACCTCTGTCCCTCCACCTTATCCAACAACTTGCAGGGTTTCAACATTTCTCCTCGAGGACTCTCCACCGTCCATTCAGATCTTTGAGATCTCCCCTCCTAGATCTACATAGGGTTAAAGCTTGCGCTCCTACCTCAAATCGAACAGTCCATGGAATTCTTCACTGTGATCCAATTCTCGACAATGTTCTTCCTCCTGAGCTTTTACTTGCTTCAGACTTAGACGATTTTCTAAGTCTTCCAAAGTGTTGTCCCTCCTTAGATTTGTCTGGTTCAGACTTCAATTTCCCGCGCACTCCTTGCATCTGAGGGATTTTGATAAATCAGATCCATGGTATTTATTGCTAAGAAATTCCTCCAGATTTCCTTATGTTCCTCTCTGGCTCGATGCACACCTTGCAGAGCTTCCAATGAAGAGAAACAATTGAAACTGGAAAAAACTCACAGTTCCATCCACTTGTTCATGAAAACATAATTGACAGGAAAACACACATGTGACATAGTCCACACACCATACATTCTGATGAATTTTCCTTTTATTATATTTACAAATGCCCAATGGCTACATAATACATTCAAAATTACAGTAACTCAAAAAAATGAGATCTCATGCTAACTCACAATTCTCTCTTACAATTGATTTCTCTATGTATTACAACTCCCTCCAACTGGGCATACAAAATTCTACTTAACTAAAAAATATTTCTAGGGTTTCCCTTGGCTACTTACCTACTCTAAAATTCATACATCACATTCTAGAGCCATAGTGGAAACTCCTGTTGTATTTATGATTTCAAAACTTGGCTCAAAGGGTAAAATTTGGCACTGGTTCAAGCGTGCCTCCAAAGGTAAATCCTGGCACTGAGTGAAGGTGGATTTTGAAATCGATTGTAACTTCCCATGCATAAGTTTTGGAAGAACTCTCACATGTTGAGTGGTTCTACCTCTGTGCGCTTGCTAACAATGCTCTTGCATCATACTCCCCTTGAAAAAAATTCATGGACTCCTGTCCATGATATCCTCTATTGACTTTCCCTGCTTCTGAATAACAACTTCATTTTCCCAACTGACATCTTCTATTGGGCGTCCCTTCCATTTGACCAGATACTCAAAATAAAGCTTCCTCTTGGTCTTCTTGCCAATCCTCTGATCCATAATCTTATCTATCTGTAGCTTCTCTTCCACATGCATCTGCTTCTCCCACTAGATTTTTCCTTGAGATTCTGACCCTTCTATGTCATCTTTCATGTAAGGATAGAGGTCTAAGACATTGAATATGGTGAAATTCCCACACCATCTGGCAGCTCGATCTCATAGGAGTTTGCATCAAACTTCCTCAAAGTCTTACAGGGTCCTATCTTCTTCATCTTCAATTTGTTATATGTTCCCCTAGGGAACCTTTCCTTCCTGAGATGTGCTAAAACCTGATCTCCTACTTCAAATTGAAGTTCCTTGCGATGCTGATCAACTCTGTGCTTGTATTTCTAGTTAGAAATATGTAATTGTTCTTTGATCTGACTATGGAGTTTCTGCATTTCAACAGCAAAAATCCTCTGCTCCAGCGCTTCTGATCTCTCCCTGTTCCAAGTCTCTCAACTTAGACACTCCCCTGGGTTGCATCCCATAGAGTATTTGGAATGGGCTCCTTCTAGTGCTTCTATTTGGTGAGTCATTGTATGCAAATTCTACTTGTGGTAGAATCTGATCCCACTGGTTATGGTGTTCAGTAACCAAACTTCTCAATAAGTTCCTCGAACTTCTATTTACCACCTCAGTCTACCCATCTGTCTAAGGGTGATAAGCTGAGATGAAGGACAAATCTGTCCCCATCTTCTTCCAAAACGTCCTCCAAAAGTGACCAACAAATTTTGTGACTCTGTCTGAGATAATTCTCTTGGGTAGACCGTGAAGTCTCACAACTTCTCTGAAAAGCAGATTTGCAACATGTGTTGCATCACTGGTCTTCTGGAATGGGATGAAATGTGCCATATTTGAAAACCTATCCACCACCACAAATATGGAATCGAATCATCTTTGTGTTCTTGGAAATCCCAACACAAAATCCATGCTTATTGTATCCCAAGGCCTCTCTAGTGTTGGCAATGGTTGATACAACCAAGTGTTCTGTCTTTTCCCTTTATCATGTTGGAAAATTCTACATCTGTTCACAAGTTTTATCACCTCTATTCTCATACTTGGAAAATAGTATGAACTGCTCAACTATGAAATTTTTTTATCATGGCTGAAATGTCCACCCAATCCTCCACTATGCTTCTCCTTTAGAAGTTTGTCCCTCATTGAGCATCTTGGTATGCACAATTGATTTCCTCTGAACAAAAATCCTTCTTGAACCATATACTCTGTCCACTAACTTCTATCTCTCATTACAAGGCTTGTACATGCTTCGTAGGCCTCCTTGAAATCTGTATCATCACAATACATATCCTTAAGGTGTTCAAACCCCAAGGTCTCCACCTGGAATTCTTCAATAATTAAACATATCCTGCTTAACGCATCAACAAATTTGTTAGCATTCCCAACAATATGTTTTATGATAAAAGTAATTTTTTTCATAAATTCAACCCATTTTGCATGCCTCTGATTCAATTTTTCTTGTCGGGTTATGAATTGTAAAGCTTGGTTATCGTTTTACAAGACAAACTCTTGCGGGACAAGATAATGCTTCCATTTCTTCAATGCTTGAATTATAGAATAGAACTCATTGTCATATGTGGAGTATTTCCTCTTAGTCTCATTCAGCTTCTTGTTGAAATAGGCAACAACTCTGTTATCTTGACTCAAAACTGCTCCTATTGCAATTCTGCTCGCATCACATCTCACCTGAAATATCTTTTCAAAATTCGGAAAGACTAGAATTGGTTGTTCTATTATCTTCTCCTTCAATATATTGAAGCTCCTTTCAACCTCCTCTATCCATTTAAAAGACTTGTGCCGCTTCTTCACCGTATCCATCATTGGTGCACAAATTCCACTAAAGTCTCTAATGAACTTCCTATAGAAACTTGCTAGTCCATGGAAGCTCCTTACCTCGAACATGCTTCTNCTATGATCGCTTTCACCTTCTCTGGATGCATCTTTAGTTCATTCGAATATATCATGAAACCCAAATAAATGAGTTCTATCTTCATAAAAGAGGACTTCTTCAAATTAATCAAAAGCTTCTCCTATTGTTGCCTCCTCATTACCAGTGTTAGGTGCCTCAAATGCTCCTCTTTAGTCCTGCTAAAGATCAGTATATCGTCCATATATACAACCATGAAATTGCCAATGAAATATTTTAGAATTTCATTCATCAACCTCATAAAAGTACTCGGGGCATTTGTTAAGCCAAATGGCATAACCAACCACTCATATAGACCTTCATTCGTCTTAAAGGTTGTTTTCCATTCATCGCCTTCTCTCATCTTGATCTGGTGATATCCACTTTTCATATCTAGCTTGGAAAATAAATTTGCTCCACTTAAGTAATCCATTAAGTCATCCATTCTTGGTAAAGGAAGTTTGTACCTGATGGTGATCTTGTTTATGGCTGTCGAGTTTTTGCACATTCTCCATCCTCCATATTTCTTTGGGCTTAACACAGTTGGTACTACACATGGGATCAAGCTTTCTCTGACTAAACCCTTATCTAGCAACTCTTCGACTTGGTTCCTCACCTCCTCATTCTCTTGAGGTGTTAATCTGTATGCTGCTTTGTTTGGCAGGTTTGCTCCTGGTATCAAGTCGATATGATGACTGATACTCCTGATGGGTGGCAATGAGTTCGGCAGCTCATCCACTACTATATCGATGAAATTATCCAGCAACTCCTGAACTTCTTCAGGTAAATCATCCATTGATGTACTCATAAGGATGACTTTGGGCTTCCTCACCACAACGAATTTCATCTCCTGTGCTTCCTTGAATTCTTTCAGGAGTTCCTTCCCACTCATGAGAAGTATGCTTGTGTTGGCTTCCTCTTTCGCTTTCTTCTCCTCCATTGGCAACAACATATGCATCCTACCATTATTCTCCAATGTATATGTATTCTTCCTTCCATCGTGAATGACATTTCTGTCAAACTTCCATGGTCTTCCCAACAAAATGTGGCATACATCGATGGGGATTACATCACATGGGATTTCATCTTTATATCCTCCTATTTTAATTTCAACCAGGCATTGTTTACTGATCATTACCTAGTGTCCTTTTTGTAGCCATGAGACTTTGTATGGCCTTGGATGTGCAGTTCTCTTCATCTCCAATTTCTCCACCATCTCTATGGATACTAGGTTGTCAGTACTCCCACTATCAATGATCACCTTGCATACTTTATCCTTAGTCTTGCAAGTTGTCATGAAGAGATTGTTTCTCTGCACTAGATTTTCAATTTTTGCCTCTGGTTTTAAGAGAACTTTCCTCAACATCAGGGATGCTCTATCCTCTTCTCCTTCTGCTTCAACATCTCTTCATCGTGCTTCTGAAATGGAATCTTCTCCTCCTTCCTTCTTCTTCTCGGGACATTCCTAAGACATGTGCCCTATCTTTCCACAGTTATAGTACCTTACTCCTCCTCAGCCTCTTCCTATAGAAGAGTTTCTTCCACCATTCTGTCTTCCTCATGAACTTCCTCCTCGTTTTGAGTAATTGTGTGGTTTCTTAGCCTCATCGTTAGACTGATGTGCTCTGTCATGGTTAAATCCCTTGCTTTTTCTTGGGACCGACTCTTTACCTCTTCCTCGCTAGTTCTATTTTCTGTCCAGCTTCTCCTCTGCCTTCAGTACAAACTGATAAGCATCTTCCACATTCCTCACTGACATCATGCTAAGCTCGTCCTAGATTTCATATCTCAAGCCATTTATATATCTTGCAACTCTTTCTTCATATCTCTCCCTTTGTCCAGTTCTGATGTTCAGCCGGTAGAACTCCTCGGTGTACTCCTTGAATGTCATCCCTTTTTGTCTCAGGTTTTGTAGTTTCCTGAATAGATTGATCTGGTAGACTTTGGGTATGAGCTTAGCCTTTAGTTTGGCTACCATCTTGTCCCAACACTTTATCCTCTATTTTCCTTTACTTCTCCTCTCAGCCTACAGTTCGTCCGACCATAGTGTTGCATGCCCTTTTAGCCTGGTGACTGCCTGCTTCACCTTCTTCTTGTAACACACCCACTACCATAATCAAATTTTTGTTTCTTTCCGCAGAATCAGAGCCCTCGAAATATCTACGGAGGCCTAGCATAAGCTATCTCTTTCTGTCTCTCTGCTCCCATGTGATCGTGGGTCATGATCATAGGTAAAATAATCATGGCACCTCTTTGTATTTCGTGCCTTAGCGCTACAGGGATGTCGAATCGTTCAACTCTACAACCGCTGAACCCTGGTAGGGTTAGTGACTGGCCAATAGGGACGAATCCCTACAGGGTTAGCAAATGGCCATTAAGAATGACCCTGTCGCGTAGTTGAGTGGAGTACAGGTGGTGAGAGGGGAAACATGACACGGTGGGAGACGTGACAGGAGACGGGTCCCACTTCACACACCACACCATTCCGGATCCCCCCTCTCACTGCTAAAGGCAGAACTGCAAGGGGGCTGTGGAATGAAGTCTCAGCCATAGATATGGGTGGGTGGACTTTGGCCGTCCATATCTTCTCGCCACTTACCCTAAGGTGAATTCGTGCCCCAGCTTAAAGTTGAAATCTCTTCCTCACATCTGACGATCATTATAGACCCTGAGATCCTCCGAAATAATCTCGTCTGTTCATTGGGACTTAAACACATGCTAACATCTCGATATTTATAAGTCTGGATTTCAAGGTTTGAGAGCACGAGGTAACATGCCCTTCGGTATCCCTAGTGTTGAAACGTCGAAGTGCCAAACAAGATTAAATCGGTGATTAACCCCTTGGGTTATGCCTTGGTCAATATGACCCCTTCCCACATGACCACACTCTCTCTTGCATTGGGATTTATCAAGGCGAGAGCCCAATCTCTTGTCAATGGAACTCCAGAATTCCTGATTCCTGATTTCCTGAAATGGGAAATCTCTCGACATGTAGCCTCCCAAAATCGGTCGGTCTACGACTGCTTCAAGGTTTCCACCCCGAAAAATCCCGATCTCTCATCAACGGAATTCTTGAGTTCCCGATTCCCGATTTCCCAAAATGGGAAATCTCTCGACACGTAGCCTCCCACTTCGGGGTTTCTACCATGGAATGGCCCGATATTTCATCACCAGAACTCCCGAGTTCCCCATTCCCGATTTCCTGAAATGGGAAATCTCACGACACATGGCCTCCTTTAATCGGACGGTCCAGACCTATTTCGGGGCTGTCGCCCTTATTCACTTGGGGTTTAACCCTCGGGTATCTCCTGACAGATCCAACGGTTGTTGGGTTTTCTAGCCGAGATCTGATGGCTCAGAGAGGTTCCTAACTTGTGCATTCTCCCACGACTTTCTGGATGTGGAAAAATCAATGGTCCAGATGTTCTCATGGACCTTGGGGATCTACGATCCCGATCTCCTCGCTACCCACGAAGACACAGAAAGACAAAGTGGTAAGGAATTTAATCCCCTACTTTCTCCTATCAATCTAACGGTCATGGATGACCACAGATTTCCTGATGGGATCTCGTCCATCGATCAACACCTATTGAGGGTTAAGGCGCTTAACACTCCAGTTTCTTTTTCTGATCTGACGGCCGTGAATGACCACCGATCTCCCGATGGGATCTCGTCCATCGATTCGATACTTATCATGGATTTCTTAAGGCCTTGCCCCTTCACGTCCTTTTTCCAGGTTCTTGGTGGGATTTTCGAGAAGGGTATCTCTATGGGGAGGTTTACCCAGGGTACTATATGAGGCAGATAAGGGTATCTCTCTCCCGAGAACTAGGCGTGAAGTCTGAATTAGATCAGTATGCATATAAATAATGATTTATGAGAACATAAACCATACATAGTCTTTCCATATAAACATACAACTACCAGTAATGATCAAGGCACCATACAAACATTCTTATAATGAAATCATTCACAATTTCACAGCTTATGATCATAAATGTCAGCATACATATATTTCAAGATGCCAAGGAAAAACACTTATCAGAAAGTAACACCAGGGGTTATGCAACTGCTGAGAGGGGTGCTCATTTCCACCCAACCATAGGCTAAGTGACTCCCAACAAGTTTACCACTAGCCACCCCTGAGCTGAGACCACGATGCTGTGAGACTGCGTCTCTGTTTGCCAATGACCAGGAGTGAAGGTTACTCTCCTTCCTCTCTGCTATAACCCACTCTGCATATCACCAGAGCTCTCTTTCCGCCCTCACGTCTGCCCCCAATCGCTTCTCCCCAATGCCTTATCCTCTTGCGAGGTTGCATGTGGCACGATTTCCCTCACGTTGGTCAGGAGTGACGGATCTACAGATGGGCGGTTCACCTCCCCATCCCTCATTAATTCCTGAGGAATCATCTACCTACCAGCCTGCGAGACATTTAATTCAGGGCCAGCGAGCCACTTTTGGTTCTCCGGGCTAGTGGAATCCAAATACAGTATTGATTTTCAGTGGAATTTAACACCACCTTTCTAGGTGCCTTCCACTACCTTTCTACAGCCATCGTGGTCTCTTTTTTAGCATATCCCCTCTCAACAGTCCTGCAATATAAATTCATAATATTATTCACATTCATCGACCTTTTCCACAAGGTCCATTCACATCACATATTCACATTTCTGAGTTTGCCACAGTTCTTG
>SNQJ01S0095573.1:44418-61403 GCA_010110895.2 Picea sitchensis
TGTCTCTGTCAGACACTATCTCTTTCGGCATACCGTGTAGTCTGAATACCTCTTTCATGAATACCTGGGCGATATCTATCACCTTGCAGGTTAATTTGATGGGAATGAAATGAGCAAACTTTCTAAGTTTATCCACCACTACCATAATGGCGTCATTCTGTTTGGTTGAAGTTGGCAATCCAGTGATAAAATCCATGGAGATGGTTTCCCATTTCCATTCTAGGATGGGTAAAGGTTGTAATAGTCCTACTGGGTGTCGATGTTATTCTTTAATATGTTGGCACTCTATGCATCGGGCCAAATATTTGGCTGTGTCTTTCTTCAATCTAGGCCAATAAAATTGTTTTCGAGTGGCAGTGATCATTTTCTGGTATTCTGGGTGACTAGTATATGGTCTTTTATGTAGTTCATCCATAATGAACCTCTTCAAGTCGTCACAATTTGGAATGTACAGTCTATCTCTATAAGTGAGAAGACCTCCTTCGGTCATCTGGTAGCCTTCATATTTTACTCCAACAGGTTCTTGCTGTAGGTACAGGGTCACAGTCTGAACGAGGGGATTTGTCTCTTATGCATTTCTGACTCCGTTCTTGACATCTGTCTCGCAAGTACTCACCGTTGCTAGGTGAATTGTTTTCATGTTTCTGCTAAGGGCATCAACCACCCTATTTTCTTTCCCTTTAATGTGTTTGATTTCAAAATCAAATTCACTAAGGAGGGCCATCCATCTAGCTTGTCTGGCATTAAGCTTTGGTTGGTCAAACAAATATCGCAATCCACAGTGATCTGTCATAAGTACAAATATCGCAATCCACACATCCTTTCTGCATAAGGACTCCTCTGAGCCCTTCCTTACAGGCATCTATGAACACAAGTAAGTCATTTTCTGGGTCAGTGATTTTCAACACGGGTGCATGGGTCAGTCGATGTTTCAGGGTTTGGAATCTTTCTTCACATTTCTGTGTCCACAGGAATTTTGTCCCCTTCTTCTGGAGAGAAGTGATTGGACAACCAATCTTGGAGAATCCTTTTATGAATCTCCTATAGTATCCTACTAATCCCATAAAGGATTTGATGTCTGAAACATCCTTTGGGGTAGGCCATTCCATGATAGACCTGATCTTGTCAGGATGTACTGCTACCCCTTCCTTGGACAGAACATGTCCCAAGTAATGTATTTGCTTCTGGAAGAAGTCACATTTGCTGAGTTTATCATAGATTTGATGCTCTCTTAGCACTTGCAGCACAATTCTAAGATTCTCTTCATGCTCTTCTCTATTCTTAGAGTACATTAATATGTCATCAATAAAAACTAGTACAAATTTATCTAAAAATTTACTGAGTACATTGTTCATTAGGCACATGAAAGTGGCAGGGGCATTGGTTAACCCAAATGGAACTACCACAAACTCATAGTGACCATACCATGTCCAGAAAGTGGTTTTATGGATGTCTTCACCCTTGATTCGGACTTGATGGTATCCCGACCTCAAGTCAATCTTTGAGAAAATAGACGCACCTCCCAATTGATCGAATAGATCATCGATCCTGGGTAAGGGGTACTTGTTCTTTANGCATTGGTTAAGCCAAATGGCACTACCACAAACTCATAGTGACCATATTGTGTCCGGACAGCGGTTTTATGGATGTCTTTACCCTTGATTCGGACTTGATGGTATCCCGACCTCAAGTCAATCTTTGAGAAAATAGACGCACCTCCCAATTGATCGAATAGATCATCGATCCTGGGTAAGGGGTACTTGTTCTTTATGGTTACTTTATTGAGTTGTCTATAATCTATACACAGTCTAAGGGTTCCATCCTTCTTTTTCACAAACAAGACTGGTGTTCCCCATGGGGACACGCTAGTTCGAATATAACCCTTATCCATCATTTCTTTCAATTGCAATTTGAGTTCAACTAACTCAGGTGTGCTCATCCAGTAGGTTATCTTAGACACTGGCACTGCTCTTGGTGCGAGATCTATCGAGAAGTCAATGTCTCTTCTCGGAGGTAGACACGGTACCTCTCCCATAAACAAATCTCTGTATTCTCTCAGGATAGGGTGATCATCAGGGCTTGGTTTATCACCTTCAATTGGTTTCAACACCTGTATTTCACATAGGGGACATCCTTTTCGGAAATACTTTCTCATTTGCAAGGATGATATTTTCCTCACTGAGACAGGTTTTTGTATCCCTTGAAGGGTTATCCTTTTTCCTTCTTTGCTCACACATTCTAAGGTTTTATTGTAACAGTCCAGTCTGGCTTTATGGGTGGCTAGCTAGTCCATACCAACCAACATATCATATGATCCCAGGGTTAATATTTTAAGGGTTTCTTGGGTGGGGAATTCACCCAACATCAATTGGAAGGCTAGTATGGCCTCTGCTACTCTTATTTTAGTGCCAGTAGCTAACTGTACTAACCATGGCTTGGTGTACTTATAAGGCTGTAGTTTACACTTATCAACAGCTTTAAGGGCTATATAACTCAAATTTGAACCAAGGTCAATCAAAACAGACACCAGATGGTTGAAAATCATATCTTCTATTTCCACCATTGAAGCTTGGAGGTCAGCTTGGTTATTATCCAATGTTGCATAAATATGTGGCACACTCCTTGCCACATCATTGAATGTGGTAGCTTCCTGAATGTTATAAACTTTTCGACTGTTCTGTTGTCGGTGTGGACAGTCTCTCAGGAGATTCTCTTCTCGCAACCCCATCATTTCAAAGGTTCTCTCTTTGGGTTACCATTCTTTACTGGTATAGGTCCAGAAGTTTTATTTTCGTCCGATGAGGGAAAGTTCTACTGGAGTACACTCCGAGCTGGAAAGTTCATTCTGGGGTTCTTCTTGTAGTTCTTAAATCCTGAGGATTTGATCTGCTTTTTTTGAAATCTTGAACCACTCTTATGTTTCCAGTCTCCACGAGGCTCTGCCCGATGTCCATATTGTTCATGACAATATGTTGCCTTTCGAATAGTGTCTTCTAAGGTCTTTGGCTCATCAAATTCAATTCTGTTCTGGTATTCCTTGGGTAGCCCACTGATGAAGCATTGCACCTTCGCCTTCTCTACTTTTATGTAGGGTACATATCTCAATAAGTCAAGGAATTTGCTGACATATTCCTCTATAGTGAGTTGTCCCAGTTTGAGTTCATAAAATTCTTTATCCTTCTCGTCAATTTTTTTTTCCAACAAATACTTCTTCCGAAAGTATTTCTCAAACTATTTTCAGGACAAGTCCTCCTTGTAGACCCCTTTCACATTCTTAAGATCTTCCCACCAGATGGAAGCTTTTCCGTTTAGATTGAAAGTGGCCACTCGGGCCTTCAAATTCTTTGAAAAATCATGGACTCTAAAATATTTCTTCAGTCCAATTAGCTAGGCCTCAGCTTCCTCTCCCTTCTTTATCTCACCGTCGAAGGAGGGAGGTTTGGCCTTTCTGAATTCCTCAAATTTATGAGCCTTGGAAGTCTTTTTCTTCTTTTGTTTTCTTCGAGAATAGGAACCGGTCCTGCTATTGGAAGAGTCTTCTGAATCGCCAGCTTCCTTCTCAGAGGAATCATCTGGCACTGGTACTTTACCTCTAGGGTGGACCTTTCTTGAGGTGCTCCTCTCAGTATGGCCACTGATATGACCATGTTTCTACATCTCGGGTTCATGCTGCATTTGTTGCTATAGGTTAGATAAGCTCTGTAGTAAAACTGCATTAATTTCAGTTTTCTTTTGTTGTTATTTCATCATCCTTTCATTGTCGGCCTTGCAGCTTTGCAATTCAAACATGAGACTCCTCACAGTCTCAACTAGATCTAGAGGGGTTCCTATTGCTCTTCTTTTTTCAGACTCTTTGTCTCTATTGTGGGAGCCTTCTCCCATCTCTTTGTGAGTCACCATTCTCTGCGTCTGTAAATTCCCGTAGCTGATCATCCACTTGGGTGAAAAGACAAATGCTGGTTATTAGTCAAGAGTTAGATACATTTTTATAACCTGTGCATAAATTCATAACTCTTTCACCTGCATACACAGTCGGGTTCTCATTTCCAAGTTTTGATCCTGGATAAGAGAGTTAAGTTAGGGGGTTACTCCTCTTAGGAGTGCCTTGAACGAAGCTTATGCACAACTTGTTCATGAGCCCAATCAGGTTGAGTGTTGTCAACCTAGCTTTGATACGAATTTGTAACACACCCACTACCATAATAAATTTTTCATTGATTTCTATAGAATCAAAGCCCCCAAAATATCTACAGAGGCCTAGTGTAAGCTAGCTCTTTCTCTCTCTCTGCTCCCATGTGATCGCGGGTCATGATCACAGGTCAAATAATCATGGCGCTTCTTTGTATTTCGTGCCTCAGTGCTACAGGGATGTCGAATCGTTTGACTCTGCAACCGCATAACCCCGACAGTGTTAGTGACTGGCCAATAGGGACGAATCCCTACAGGGTTAGCAAATGTCCATTAAGAATGGCCCTGTCGCGTGATTGAGTGGAGTACAGGTGGCAAGAGGGAAAACAAGACATGGTGGGCGACGTGATAGGAGATGGGTCCCACTTCGCATGCCACACCATTCCAGATCCCCCCCCCTTCACTGCTAAAGGAAGAACAACAAGGGGGCTCCAGAATGAAGCCTCAGGCGTAGATCTAGGCGGGTGGACTTTGGCCGTCTAGATCTGCTCGTCACTTACCCTAAGGCGCATTCGTGCCCCAGCTTAAAGTTGACATCTCTTCCTCACATATGATGGTCGTTATAGACCCTGAGATCCTCTGAAAGAGTCTCATCCATTCATCAGGACTTAACCACATGCTAACATCTCGATATTTATAAGTCTAGATTTCAGGGTTTGAGAGCACGAGGGAACATGCCCTTCGGTATCTCGAGTGCGGAAACACCGAAGTGACAAACAAGCCTAAATCAATGATTAGCCCCTTGGGTTATGCCTTGTTCAATATGACCCCTTCCCACATGACCACACTCTCTCTTCCATCGGCATTTATCAAGGCGAGAGCCCGACCTCTTGTCAACAGAACTCCCGAATTCCTGATTCTCGATTTACCGAAATGGGAAATCTCTCGACACGTAGCCTCCCAAAGTCAGTCGGTCTACGACTACTTCAGGGTTTCCACCCCATAACATCTCAATCTCTCATCAACGGAACTCTCGAGTTCCCGATTCTTGATTTCCCGAAATGGGAAATCTCTCGACACGTAGCCTCCCAAAATCCGTCGATCTATGACTACTCTGGGGTTTCTACCATGGAATGCCCCAATCTTTCATCACCAGAACTCCCGAGTTCTCGATTCCTAATTTCCTGAAATGGGAAATCTCACGACATGTGGCCTCCTTTAATCGGACAATCCAGATTTATTTCGGGGCTTTCTCTCTTATTCACTGGGGTTTTAACCCTCAGGTATCTTTTGACAGATCCAACAGCTGTCGGGTTTTCCAACCGAGATCTGACGACTCAAACAGGTTCCTAACTTGTGCATTCTCTCACGACTTCCTAGACGTGGAAAAATCAATGGTCCAAATGTTCTCATGGACCTTGGGGAACTACGATCCCGATCTCCTCGCTACCCATGAAGACACAGAAAGACAAAGTAGTGAGGAATTTAACCCCGTACATTCTCCTACCAATGTAATGGTCATGGATGACCACATATTTCCCGACGGGATCTCGTCCGTCGATCAACACCTATTCAGGGTTAAGGCGCTTAACACTCCAGTTTCTTCTTCCGATCTGATGGTCGTGAATGACCACCGATCTCCCGATGGGATCTCGTCCATCGATTCAATACTTATCATGGATTTCTTAAGGCCTTGCGCCTTCACGTCCTTTTTCTAGGTTCTTGATGGGATTTTCGAGAAGGGTATCTCTATGAGGAGGTTTACCCAGGGTACTATCTGAGGCAGATAAGGTATCTCTCTCCCGAGAATCAGGTGTGAAGTCTGAATTAGATCAGTATGCATATAAATAACGATTTATGAGAACATAAACCATACGTAGTCTTTCCATATAAACATACAACTACCAGTACTGATCAAGACACCATACAGACATTCTTATAATGAAATGATTCACAATTTCATAGCTTATGATCATAAATGTCAGCATACATATATTTCAAGATGCCAAGGAAAAACACTTATCAGAAAGTAACACCAGGGGTTATGCAACTGCTGAGAGGGGTGCTCGTTTCCACCCAACCATAGGCTCAACAACTCCCAGTGGATTTACCACTAGCCACCCTCGAGCTGAGACCACGATGTTGTGAGACTGCGTCTCTTTCTGCCAGTGACCAAGAGCGAAGGTTACTATCCTTCCTCTCTGCTATCACTCACTCTGCATATATTCAGATCTCTCTTTCTCCCCTCGCGTCTGCCCCCAATCACTTCTCCCCCACGCCTTATCCTCTTGTGAGGTTGTGTGTGGCACGATTTCCCTCGTGCTGGTCAGGCCTCAAGGCTCTACGGATGGACGGTTCACCTCCCCATCTCTCATTAATTCTTGATGAGCCATCTACCTACTAGCCTACGAGACATTTAATTCATGGCCAACGAGCCGCTTTTGGTTCTCCGGGCCAGTGGAGTCCAAATACGGTATTGATTTTTGGTGGAAGTTAACGCCACCTTTCCAGGTGCCTTCCACCGCCGTTCTGCAGCCATCATGGTCTCTTTTTCAGCATATCTCCTCTCAGCAGTCCTGCAATATAAATTCATAATATTAATCACATTCATCGACATTTTCCACAAGGTCCATTCACATCACATATTCAAATTTCTGAGTTTGCCACAGTTCTTGGCCAGTCTAGTTATTTTTACAAACTGGGGGAAACAAGGTGTTACACTTCTCCTCATCGACATCTTCATAGTCAAAGTGTTTGTCCATGGACCTTATCTAGTCCAACAGTTCTTAAGAATCTAGATTTCCCTCATACATGGGGACCTCTATCTTAGCTCTGCCTCCCAATCTAGAAACTGCTCTCAACAAACGTTCTTCTGCAACATCCTCTCTTGTAGCTTCTTCAACCTCAAACTCTTCACTTTCCACATCACTGACATCCCCAACACCATGTGCTCTTCTCTATGCTACTTCCATTCTTTCCAATTGGGCGCAAAGTTCTCACATATTCCTCTCTATAGAACGGTTGGCTAAAGGTGGCTCTCATCTTCTTGGCGACATTATGTCAACTATCTATCACACACAGAGTACAACTCTGAGTTCTCTGTCTCCTTATTTTCCGAAAAACTTAGGCTCTAATACCACTTGATCTAGACCCCCTATCCCTCTTAAGGGTTGCGCGACCTCCTGGTCATGCTCCTCTGGTTCTGTATCCGAAATGTATCTTTTGGTTCCAAACTGGAACCCTTCGAATGAACACGCAGGTTCCCCCACAAATGCTTAGTTGAATTTTCCAAGCGCCAAGCGTGATCTCCCATAGTACATGACCAAGAGCCATGACCACACCCTTATCCTTCTTTCCTTCCGTGAATCATGATTCAAGAATCCTTGGTTGTCGAAATGCTGAAATATCTTGATGTTCGGTCAACGACTCACAATAATCCCTGGGATCTACGGTCGATGTCCGACCTCTCTATTTCGCTATTTCGTGATTCGGGGTTTGGGAGACAAGGACCTCTTCCCTTCCAACTTGCGATATCCAAGTTCACAATGTGGGCCAATGGTCTAGATCTGCCTGTGATCGACGGTTTAGGTCAAATCATGATCTCGCGACTCGTGGGGTTTGAAGCACAAAGAACTCCACCTCCCAGCTCACTTTACCTGAAATCATGATGTGGACCAACGATCCAGATCTTCCTGTGATCAACAGTTCAGGTCGAATTGCAATATTGGCACTCGGGGGTTTGAAGCACAAAGAACTCCACCTCCCATCTCATGATACCCAAGTTCGTGAAATGGACCAATGGTCCAGATCTATCCGAGATAAATGATCACTATTCCTCCTAATATTTGGACGTCAAGAAGCCCTCACCGCTAACGTCCTTGTAGCTCCACCTTATCCAATGACTTGCAGGGTTTCGGCATTTCTCCTCGAGGACTCTCTACTGTCCGTTCAAATATTTGAGATCTCCCTTCCTGGATCTACGCAGGGTTAAAGCTTGCACTCCTACCTCAAATCGTATGGTCCATGGGATTCTCCACTGTGATCCAATGCTCGATGACATTCTTCCTCCTGAGATTTTACTCACTTCATATGTAGAATATTTTCTAAGTCTTCGAAGACTCGGTCTTCACTTCTTCTAGGGAATGAGTTCCTGGATATCGATAACACTTTTCGAAGTGTTGTCCCTCCTGAGCTTTGTCTGGTTCAGACTTCTATTTCCCGCGCACTCCTTGTGTTTGAGGGATTTCGATAACTTTGATCCACAATATTTCTCACTGAGAAATTCGTCCTAATTTCCTTACGTTCCTCTTTGGCTCAATGCACACCTTGCAGAGCTTCCAATGAAGAGAAACAATTGAAACTTGAAAAAACTCACAATTCCATCCACTTGTTCATGAAAACAGAATTGATAGGAAAACACACACAGTCCACACACCATACATTTGGATCAATTTTCCTTTTGTTATATTTACAGGTGCCCAATGGCTACATAATACATTCAAAATTATAGTAACTCAAAAAACTGAGATCTCCTGCTAACTCACAATTCTCTCTTACAGCTAATTTCTCTCTGTATTACAACCCCCTCCAACTAGGCATACAAACTTCTACTTAACTCAAAAGTATTTCTAGGGGTTCCCTTGGCTACTTTCCTTCTCTAAAATTCATCCATTGCATTCTAGAGTCATAGTGGAAACTCCTGCTCTGTTTACGATTTCAAAACTTGCCTCAAAGGGTAAAATTCAGCACTAGTTTAAGCGCACCTCCAAAGGTAAATTTCGGCACTGAGTGAAGGAAGATTTCGAAATCAGTTGTGACTGCCCACGCAAAAGTTCTGTAAGAACTCTCATGTGTTGAGTGGCCCCGCCTCTGTGCGCTTGCCAATGATGTTCATGCATCATTGGCCCTCCAGGGCCATGCTAAAGTCAATCCTTCTCTCGATACTCCATGTCTAGGAACTGTGGGCCTTGAGACATGATCTCCTAGTTATCCCTGAAAGTGGGGGATAACAGTACCTACACTCATTAAAACAAGAATACAATTTATCGTGCGAATATACATTTGTGGTACCAACACAATTGCATATAGTTGCATATAGTTGCATAAGTTGCATAAGTTGCATTGTTTCATAAAGTTGCATATAGTTTCTTATAGTTGCATATAGTTTCATATAGTTGCATAAGTTCCATATTTGCATATAGTTGCATAGTTGCATATAGTTGCATAAGTTGCATATAGTTGCGCTAGTTGCATATAGTCGCATATAGTCACATATAGTTGCAATATAGTTGCATAGTTGCATATAGTTGCATATACTAACATATTTGCATATAATTCCATATAGTTGCATAAGTTGCATTTAGTTGCATAAGTTGCATATAGTTGCATATAGTTTCATAGTTGCATAAGTTGCATATAGTTGCATAGTTTCATAAGTTGCATTTTTGCATAAAGTTGCATAAGTTCCATAAAGTTTCATAAGTTTCATAAGTTGCATAAGGTGCGTGTTGCATAAAGTTGCATAAAGTTTCATAAGTTGCATGTTGCACAAAGTTGCATAATTTGCATTGTTTTTCATAAGTTCCTTGGTCATATGTCCCTCCCTTACCATTTATGACCTCTATTTGGCCTTGTGCACTAGTTGGGGTATTTGTTAGTTTAGGAACCTCCCTTGGGTCCCCAATCTTCCCTAATCCATTAGGGCACACTCTTCAATGCATAAAATAAAACCAATTGTTGCATAGTTTCATAAAGTTGCATAAGTTGCATAAAGTTGCGTAGTTTCATGTTGATTTATAAAGTTGGATAGTGATCTGGCGGTGTGTAGGAAGAGGCCTAACACCTTAAAAATTATCATTCTCCTCCAACTATCCAACTTTAAAGTTGTGTAAATTGCATAAAGTTGTGTAATTTGCAAGTTGCGAAATCAAGGGATTCCACCAACACTCATTTAAATTTATTTTTAATCGCTTCCCAATACTTCTTTTAGTTTGTTTATATTGAGCTCGCACATGAGGTAGTTTATATCTATGAGGATTTAGGATCAATTTTTCAAGACTGAATCTGATGTGTAAATATTTATGAAGGTATTGGATCCCTTAATGACTCCTTAGTATTGTTGACGAGTTGAAGAAGTTTTGAAATCACCAAGCAACCATGCAAGAAACTCAATGTTGCATATAATAAGAGTTTAATTTTTTTTTTTGAGTAATGGAGAATTCACATTGTATAATCTCCTTCAATATTTTTGTTGTTATCTCTATGAACCATTTTTTCAAGACAACATCTAAGTCATTGACTTGAATAACTTGTTGATTTCCCAATCCATCATTTTTCCTCATGATATATAAATCACTAAGTTAGGAGACCAAAATTTCTTTAAAATTTAGTAATTGAACCTTCATCATTGAAGTAAGAAAAGAAAGGTGTCAAGTTTTTTTTATATATGGATAATTTAACAAACAAAAGGAAAATTTCTAGGTTTGGAGGCCAATGAGTCTCCAAACCTAACGAATAAAATTTCTTGAGCCTTAAGGTATACAATTTACCCCCAAAAAGAAAAATCACTTATTTAGTGAGGTTATTCATTGTCCAAACCAACCGATTGAGGTTACTGACCCTTGCACTCAACAAATTTCCTTCTTGGGGTAAATCACTCACTTGTCCTTATTTGTCCTCATGACCTCTCTTGGGCCTTGTGCACTAGTTGGTGTCTTTTCAAGGTTGAGGAGCCTCCCTTGGCTCCTCAAACCTCCATAATCCATTAGGGCACACTCTTCAACACATAAAATAAAACCAGTTGTTGCGTAGTTGCATAAAGTTGTGTAAGTTACATAAAGTTGTGTAAGTTGCATAAAGTTGCGTAGTTGCATGTTGATTTATAAAGTTGGATAGTGATCTGGTGGTGTGTAGGAAGATGCCTAGCACCTTCAAAATTATCATTCTCCTCCAACTATACAACTTTAAAGTTGCATAAAATGCATAAAGTTGCGTAAGTTGCAAGTTGAGAAATCAGGGGATTCCACCAACACTCATTTAAATTTATTTTTAATCTCTTGCCAATACTTCTTTTAGTTTGTTGATATTGAGCTCGCG
This sequence comes from Picea sitchensis, assembly GCA_010110895.2. Taxonomy (NCBI): domain Eukaryota; kingdom Viridiplantae; phylum Streptophyta; class Pinopsida; order Pinales; family Pinaceae; genus Picea; species Picea sitchensis. The sequence continues at coordinate 55,642 of SNQJ01S0095573.1, forward strand.
CATGAGGTAGTTTATATCTATGAGGATTTAGGATCGATTTTTCAACATTGAATTTGATGTGTAAATATTTATGAAGGTATTGGATCCCTTAATGACTCCTTAGTACTGTTGACGAGTTGAAGATGTTTTGAAATCACCAAGAAACCATGCACGAATCTCAATGTTGCATAGAATAAGAGTTTAATTGTTTTTATGAGTAATGGAAAATTCACATTGTAGAATCTCCATCAATATTTTTTTTCTTTTCTCTATGAACCATTTTGTCAAGAAAACATCTAATTCGTTGACTTAAAGGACTTGTTGATTTCCCAATCCATCATTTTTTCTCATGATAGATAAATCACTAAGTTAGGAGAGAAAAAGTCCTTTAAAAGTTAGTAATTGAACCTTCATCATTGAAGTAAGAAAAGAAAGGTGTCAATTGTTTTTTTATATTTGGATAATTTAGCCAAGAAAAGGAAACTTTATAGGTTGGGAGGCAAGTGAGTCTTCAAACCTAGTGACTAAACCTTCTTGAGCATTAAGGTATACGATTTACCCCAAAAAAGAAAAATCACTTATTCAGTGAGATTAGATGTTGTGCAAACCAACTGATTGAGGTTATTGACCCTTGCACTCAACAAATTTCCTCCTTGGGGTAAATCACTCACTTGTCCTTATTTGTCCTTATGACCTCTCTTGGGCCTTGTGCACTAGTTGGGGTCTTTTCTAGGTTGAGGAGCCTCCCTTGGGTCCCCAAAATTCCCTAATCCATTTGGGCACACTCTTCAATGTATAAAATAACACCAATTGTTGCATAGTTGCATAAAGTTGTGTAATTTGCATAAATTTGCATAGTTGCATGTTGATTTATAAAGTTGGATAGTGCTCTGGTGGTGTGTAGGAAGATGCCTAACACCTTCAAAATTATCATTATCCTCCAACTATCTAACTTTAAAGTTGCATAAATTCCATAAAGTTGTGTAAGTTGCAAGTTGAGAAATCAAGGGATTCCACCGACACTCATTTAAATTTATTTTTAATCTCTTGCCAATACTTCTTTTAGTTTGTTGATATTGAGCTCTCACATGAGGTAGTTTATATCTATGAGGATTTAGGATCAATTTTTCAAGCCTGAATTTGATGTGTAAATATTTATGAAGGTATTAGATCCCTTAATGACTCCTTAGTACTATTGATGAGTTGAAGAAGTTTTGAAATCACCAAGCAGCCATGCAGGAAACTCAATGTTCCATTTAATAAGAGTTTACTTTTTTTTATAAGTAATGGAGAATTCACATTGTATAATCTCCTTCAATATTTTTGTTGTTATCTCTATGAACCATTTTGTCAAGAAAACATCTTAGTCATTGACTTGAAGGACTTGTTGATTTATGAATCCACCATTTTTCCTCATGATATATAAATCATTAAGTCAGGATACCAAAATTCCTTTAAAATTTAGTAATTGAACTTTCATCATTGAAGTAAGAAAAGAAAGGTGTCAATGTTTTTTTACATATGGATAATTTAAGAAAGAAAAGGAAGATTTCTAGGTTTGGAGTCCAGTGAGTCTCCAAACCTAATGACTAAACCTTCTTGAACCTTAAGGTATACGATTTACCCCCAAAAAGAAAAATCACTTATTCAGTGAGGTTATTCATTGTCCAAACAAACTGATTGAGGTTATTGACCCTTGCACTCAACAAATTTCCTCCTTGGGGTAAATAAATCACTTGTCCTTATTTGTCCTTATGACCTCTCTTGGGCCTTGTGCACTAGTTGGAGTCTTTTCTAGGTTGAGGAGAATCCCTTGGGTCCCCAAACATCCCTAATCCATTAGGTCACACTCTTCAATGCATAAAATAAAACCAATTGTTGCATAGTTTCATAAAGTTGCATAGTTGCATAAAGTTGCATAGTTGCATGTTGATTTATAAAGTTTCATAGTGATCTGATGGTGGGAAGGAAGATGCCTAGCACCTTCAAATTTATCATTCTATGCCAACTATCCAACTTTAAATTTGCATAAATTTCATAAAGTTGCATAAGTTGCAATTTGAGAAATCAAGGGATTCCACCAACACTCATTTAAATTTATTTTTAATCTCTTGCCAATACTTCTTTTAGTTTGTTGATATTAAGCTGGCACATGAGGTAGTTTATATCTATGAGGATTTAGGATCAATTTTTCAAGCTTGAATTTGATGTGTAAATATTTATGAAGGTATTGGATCCCTTAATGACTCCATATTATTGTTGACGACTTGAAGAAGTTTTGAAATCACCAAGAAACCATGCAGGAAACTCAATGTTGCATAGAATAAGAGTTTAATTTTTTTTATGAGTAATGGAGAATTCACATTGTATAATCTCCTTCAATATTTTTTTTCTTATCTCTATGAACCATTTTGTCAAGAAAACATCTAAGTCGTTGACTTGAAGGACTTGTTGATTTCCCAAGCCATCATTTTTTCTCATGATAGATAAATCACTAAGTTAGGAGACCAAAAGTCCTTTAAAATTTAGTAATTGAACCTTCATCATTGAAGTAAGAAAAGAAAGGTGTCAATTGTTTTTTTATATTTGGATAATTTAGCCAAGAAAAGGAAACTTTCTAGGTTGGGAGGCTAGTGAGTCTCCAAACCTAGTGACTAAACCTTCTTGAGCCTTAAGGTATACGATTTACCCAAAGAAAGAAAAATCACTTATTAAGTAAGATTAGACGTTGTCCAAACAAACCAATTGAGGTTATTGACCCTTGCACTCAACAAATTTCTTCCTTGGGGTAAATCACTCACTTGTCCTTATTTGTCCTTATGACCTCTCTTGGGATTTCTGCACTAGTTGGGGTCTTTTCTAGGTTGAGGATTCTCTCTTGGATCCCCAAACTTCCCTAATCCATTATGGCACACTCTTCGATGCATAAAATAAAACCAATTGTTGCGTAGTTGGAAAAAGTTGCGTAAGTTGCATAAAGTTGCGTAGTTGCATGTTGATTTATAAAGTTGGATAGTCCTTATTTCTCCTTTTCTTCATTGTGGTGACTTTATTATTCTTCCTTTGGTTGTTTTTTTATTTACTCATTGTGTTTTTCTAGTCTAATAATATATAAAGTGACACCCACAAGTAGTTGAGAATTTTACCCATTTCCAGAGTGATGCACACTACCTAAATACACAACTAGAGTATCACCACCTATATATAAAATCAATTTATATTCCATTGGGGTTTACAAGGTTTCATTTTCATGTTTTAATGGTTTTCTATAGTTGGTTGTGGAAAATGATATTGTGAAACCCTATGGAAATGTATTTTCATCTCTAGATTGAGGATGCCATTTTTCTTGGTGTTCAAAGCTATCCATCAACCAAAAATATCAATTTATCATGTCATGGTTATTAGAGATATTCAATGTATAAAATAAATTGATCTGGTATAAAACTAAGAGGATATGTGGTATACCTTACAAAGTATAAGTCCAAGCCCATCTAATAAACTAATCTTAGAAGTTAAATATTGGTGAAATTACAATGAATAGAGGTACTCACCATTCTTAGTTCCCTCGCAGTCTATCTCCATGCTCTTTCAGTCTATATTTGTTCCCTTACAATGTATCTCCCCTTCGTTCTCTCATAGTCTATCTCAGTGCCCTCCGCGTGCCCTCACAGTCATAGTCTTATATGTCCCCTATGTGTTCCATCGTAGACTATATCTTCCCTAGTAGTGTATCTCCTCCATGTGCCCTCGCAGACTATCTCCTGCTTGGCAGTTTATCTCCTCTGTGTGCCCTCATAGACTATATCCTCTGTGTGAAGTCACAGTCTATCTCCCCTCCTTGGGAGTGTATCTCCTCACCCTCGTAGTCTTCTTTGTGCCCTCAATTTTCCATGTAGTGATCTCCTTTCCCCTTGGTTGTGTGAATAGTGATATGATCAATAATGGGTTTTGTTCGCGTGCGTAGATGACTCTTTCTTGATGGTGCAATAACCATCCTTTGGTCACATGCTCCATGTTGATTAAGGTTGGTTGTCATTGATGTCAACCCTTGAAGAAATCCCCGTAGCACAAAGGTTTGGGTAATGGACCCAATATTGTTTGATGTAAATATGACTCATTATTGTTTTCTCGTGGTTAATAAGAAGTAAACATGGATGAACTCCAAAGTGGTCCCCTTATGGTGAAAGCCCTCATGGGAAGATGCTTTGCGAAGTAAGAGAACCCATGCTTAATTGTGGAAAAATGAGATTAAAGACAACAAATTTTTCAGGGAAACTATCCTATATGGATAGTTCTTGTCATCCCATTTCTGGTGGTATGTGGAATGTAACATAATTCCTCACGGTTAGAGAGTTATGGTCATGAGAAGTTGGAGACCCCAAGTTTGGGTAATGGACCCAAGTTTGTTTGATGGGTAACGGTATGAGTTATGATATATTTTTAGATAATATTATTCTATATGGATATTACATGTCATGCCATTTATGGTGGTATGTGGAACGTCACATAACTCCTACTGGTTTGAGAGTTATGGCCTTACGAAGTTGGAGGACCCACATATGTCATCTAGAAGCCCCAAAAGGTCAAAGTAGTCAAAGTGATTTAAGAGATTTTTAAAGGATAAATAATCAAAAGTAGTCAAAGTGGGTTTAAGAGATTTTAAAGGATAAATAATAAAGTGAAGTGATGAGTGTATTACAATTCAAATTGAATACAAAATAAATTATTTCGATAATAATTTTAATGGAGAAATTAGAAGTGGGTTAACCCTAAAATAAGGAAAGTCGGCCAAGTGACCTAGAAGATGTTTTTAAGGAAGCTACTTGGAGAGTATAAATAAGAGGAAAGTCTCTCTCATTTCACACTTGAGAATATTGAATATCTATACGTTTCTGAGGTAAGCAAGGATATCTAAACTGTAATTCTGAGTGAAGGTGAAGAAAAGAAGGCTGAAATGCAAGGAAGGATAAATTATTTGATGGTGTTTTCTAAGGTATGTTATTTACGGGTCATCTCACCATTTTTGCTATAATTTTTTTTCTATAATGATTCAGACAGTGAAATTTCTATTCCATTGAGAAAACATATCCAAGTATTTTTGGTAAGACATTTAGATTATGGGTCATTTTATTTTGAGAGTTACACTCCATGGAAAAAAGGGTTTGTGGATAGTCCTGAAACTAGTCAAAAACAGGTGTTTCGGGTAAAAACATCATAACTTATTCATAACAGATCCCAATCACATGAGACAAAATGTGTTGGTTAGGGTATATTCTAGTATGCTTTGTAAAATTTTCGTATCAATTCAGAAATCATTCCATGCGGGGAACGCTCTACAAGGTCGCTCTCTAGAATAAGCCAGAATTCAACAAGGTATGCCATTTTTTCTATAACTCCTTTTCTGAGTGGTTCCAAGTAGTGAAAATTGGAGGAATTTTATAAAACACACTAAAGAATGTTGTGTATAAGTTTCATATATTTATACATTACAGGTACAAAATTATGATTACTTCAAGTTAGGGTTGTTGACTAATCCAAAACTAGGCATGTGAGACTAAAGAAAAATTTGATGAAAATGCTAATCTCTTGTTATTAAAGTTAAGGAAGATTTGCAGGAATGTGATCATATATACTAGTTTTATTATATATCTACAAATCATATTTGGATGATTAAATTGATGAGGGCTTTTGGTTGAGTTACATGTTGAGTACATGGTTGAGACAAGTAGTTGATGAGTTGGCACATACATGAGGTGTATAGTTGATGATGTTGGTTGATGAGT
>SNQJ01S0095573.1:66126-78523 GCA_010110895.2 Picea sitchensis
ATTTGTATGATTAAATTGATGAGGGATTTTGGTTGAGTTACATGTTGAGTACATGGTTGAGACAAGTAGTTGATGAGTTGGCACATACATGAGGTGTATAGTTGATGATGTTGGTTGATGAGTAGTTGACACATGCTTGGTACATACTTGGTACATGGTTGGATGCACTTGTTTATGGTAAATTTTGATTACAGGTTGTTTGGTACAGGTTGGTGCATGGTTGATGGACTTGTTTATGGTACAGGTTGATTACAAGTTGAGGTACAGGTTGATGCATGGTTTAGATTTATTGGAACGGATTTAAAATGATATATCTCATAGTGATAGTGTGATAGTGGTTCCATAATTCTACTTATACTTCATGGTGGCAGGATGGGGCAAGGACAAGTGGTTATAGCCACCTTCCGGTTGTAGCTGGAGAACATAGGGGGTTGTAGCCTCCTTCTAGTTGTAGCCAGAGAATTGGGGAGTTGGATCTTCCCTCAGGTTGTAGCTTGAGAGACTAGGGGGTTGTATCCTCCTTCCAGTTGCAGCTGGAAAACAAAGGAAGTTGGTTCTTCCAATGAATGTAATTCTTCAAGACATATAAGAAAAATCATTCTATGGTTTTTTCCCAATTTGGGTTTCCATGTAAAACATTGGTGTACTGTGTATGTATGTGATTGTTTATTTCTTATTTCTCATTATTGGATAATAATTCTACATTGATATAACAATTGAATAAAAAGAATTATAATTATGCTATTACTGATTCACCCCCCCTCTCAGTAATCCAACACTCCCTTACTCTCAAATATGTCAATTTTATGCCCACTAATGACTGAATCTAGATCTAAAGCATGCCCACTAATTTAGTACTTGTAGTGGGTAGATCTAATGTATGAGAACAATGATATACTTTTTGGTGTTTAAATATAATGGAAGCATGGACCATGTTGTATTTGTGTTCCAACTTGTTGTTTATATGGATGATGTGAATTTCATGATTATTCAATTGCATTTTTTGATAAATGAACTCTCATTGTAATGATGAATGTTCCATATTATAGTTATTATGAGTATGAATGCATAGAAGTATATAATGGGAATTAATACTTAGTAATAATGTTCCTCATCTCGATGTTCACATTTCAAAAAAAATAATTTAGGAAATGAAACTTGGCTAAGACCTTCCATGTTTAACAGAATGATGTGATAGTATTAGACAATGATGCCCTTTGTTGGAACCCTCATATACATTGGTTTATAATACAATCCAACATGTTGGTGTAGAAAATGGGGTGAAATACTCATAAAATTTCATAACCATATCCGCTGGGATGCTTCCACAACGACACTAAACTACCAGTCAGAAAACAAGGCAAGTTCAAATTTGGCATATCATCTCATTTCATTGATGAAGTAGAGTGTGATGTATTATTAGATGTTTTTTATATAATATTTAATGGTATCCTCCACAATAATATTTTTTAAGTTCTTTTAGTTGTCTCTTAATAGAGATACGACTTAATGTAATAGAACCTTTCAACTTTTTCTATAACTATATACCTATGCAGCCTCGTCTTCTAAGAAATCTTTGCGAGTATAAAATCCTAATTAGAAGTAGCTTATAAATGGCTTGAAATTGTATTAAACTCTTACTACCACTTAATTAATGTAATAAATTATATTAGTGATCTAATAATTGTATTAGATCAATTCATTACCTATTATATCTCAAAAAATCCAAAATTATAGTGTATCTATGTTGAATCTATTTCAAAGTTGGATGCAAAGAGGAGGAACCTTGATTGTATAGTCTAGTGGTTCTAGTTTGTGGTAGTACCTATGTAATTGGAGTTGTCTCAAGTACAAGCGTAGTTCCTTTCTCTTTTGGTTGTTTCTTTGAAGAGGATGGAGGATTAACAAAGCACTCTAATTAATTGGGAATGCACTCAATGGAGACTTAAGAGCATGGCATTATGGATAGAAAATACAAATGGGAATACTTTATTTTTCCCATAATTATTCCAACATGAGGAAAAACATGAATAGCATATGGGGCATTCAAAATCCAGTAGGGGATAGAGTGTAGAGCTTCCAAGAAATGTTAGAGGTGGGGACAACCCATTTCCAATATGTATTTAAGGGTCTAGAATTAGTCAACATTGCAAACATAGTGACAATTTACTTGTTTTTTCTAAGGTTTATGGAAGGAATTCAAAATAAATATTCAATGCACATTTGTGACAAAGGAGAATTTAAAGGACAATGTATACTCTTTTCGATGAGATAAAATACCTAGTTCTAATCGTTGGACTATAAATTTTTATATTATATGGGGCTATATGAGCTCATTTAAGAGGATGTGCTAGCCATTCCAAATTAATCTAGGAGCTCTGGAAAAGTCTTAGGTGCATTTGAAATTCTACCTTTCTATGTTTAATCCCTAAAAAATATGATCCATACATTTTTTAATATTTCAGGCCAATATCATTATGCAATTATATTCATAAAAACATATCAAAAGTAACTAGAAGGAGGATAAATCATAATCCATCCAAAGCCATTTCTTTTGAATAGTTTGGATTCTTGAATGGGAGACAAATTCCTTATATTGTGGGGGCTGGCATAAGAAGCTTTTTATTCTACCAAGACAAAGAAAATGGTATCTTTTGTTATAAAGTTAGATCTATCATAGGCATAGAATAGGGTTTTATGGTTATATTTAATATTATTGCTCATACATGTTGGTTTGAATATTCTAGTGGTTAGTTGGGTCAAAGGTTGTTTAAATTCAATATCATTATCTATTATAATTATGGGTCCACTACTTCTTTCTTCAGTCCCTATAGAAGAACAAGATTGAGAACTTCAATCCTTATTTATTCAATACCATCACCCACTTCTTAAGGCATTATGTAGATTGATAACTTGAATAACAAGATAAGATCCCAAGAATTGGTGAGAAGTGATTCATGCATATGCACCAAAATGGAATTTGGAGAATGATCCTTGTGAAATTTGAATAAAATATTTGGATAATGATAATTTTTAAGGTGTTAGGCCTCTTCCTACACACCACCAGATCACCTCTCATTCACATTCTGTGTATTGATCCCTTTTAGTTTTGGGTTGTTAGTATTTTCAATTGTATGGACCTTTCAATCTAGTTCAATTAATGTCTCTTGTTATGGTAGGGTTATAAAGCCTCATCCCAATGCTCATATGCCTCCAACCTTGTGATCTAATGATCATTTGGTGACAAGTATCACGATGACTAAGACTAGGGGTAAATTTCAATTCAAGGCTAGGAATGACCAAGCCCACATCAAGTGAAGGAAAAAAATTAAGAAGGTACACGTTTTGTCCCATTCCATGTCAACAACAACACATCCATTCATTGGGAACACTAAAACCTGACAAATAGATGAATCCACTAAATTAGAGTTTATGGTTTACATGATGAATTGATGATGGAAGAAAGTGGGCGTGTGAGTCAAATTTGAGTCGAGAAACCCTCCCATATCGTTAAGGCATGCATATAGTCTACCCATGTCAAATTTCAATGCATATAGAAACAATTTGAAACAAATTCAATGTTGGCCCCATTCACAGGTCATTGTTGGCTGTGTCTAGTCCTATTACAAATTCCTTGTAAAATTTGAATAAAATATTTGGAGAATGATAATTTTGAAGGTGTTAGGCCTCTTCCTACACACCACCAGATCACCTCTCATTGAAAATCTGTGTATTGATCCCTTTTAGTTTTGGGTTGTTAGTATTTTCAATTGCACGCACCTTTCAATCTAGTCAAAGTTCAATTAATGACTCTTGTTACTGTAGGGTTATTAAGCCTCATCCTAATGCCCATGTGCCTCCAAAATTGTGATCTAATGATCGTTTGGTGACAAGTTTCATGAAGGGTGATGACTAAGACTAGGGGTAACTTTCAATTCAAGGCTAGGAATCACCAAGCCCACATCAAGTGAAGGAAGAAAATTAAGAAGGTACATGTGTTGTCCCATTCCATGTCAACAACAACGAATCCATTCAATAGGAACACTAAAACCCAACAAATCGATGACTCCACTAAATTAGGGTTTATGGTTTACATGATGAATTGATGATGGAAGAAAGTGGGTGTGTGTAATGATCCCAAGCCAATTGTTTTTTCTTGAATCACTAACTACCACTAATTTGTTATTGTGCAGGTGTTTACTGAGTTATCCAGTTATTCAGTGCATTCATACAAGATTCATTCAACACATGAAGATCACATTACATTAAAGATATAAAAGCACAAGCAAGATCTGACCTTTTATTATGAGCAATATGGAACCAATACAATAGATAGCCAATCTGGAATAATCCTCAGTTGGCTTGGAAGACAATAGATATGAGCTACTACTAAATGCTCTGCCGATACAAAGTAAGCCTCCAAAGGCTAGATAAGAAATGAAGATCACTATAAATGGTCAAACCCTCCAGTTGAAGAGTGCCACGCTCCCATACAAGATTGAAACCCTCAATAAATCAGTCCCACTGAAGGAATACTCCAAATAATTCCAAACACGGCAAGGTGATAGATCAGAATGATGGGATCCTCCTCCTGAAAACTCAAGTTGAACATCCAAGGCAAACTCCTCCAATTTATGAATCTTCTATTGAAGTTGCACCCTCCTTGATGCATGAAACCCTAGATGATTCGTCCCTGACAAGGAAAGCCTCCAAATTACCTGAAACTCCGCAAGAATGTAGATCGAGCTATGTGAACCTTGTAGGAGAATTTTCAGACTCAGATTCTAAGTGTAGCCTTCTAGATTTGAGTTTTACTGAATCATAGGATGCCCCCTTTGCCTCCAATATGTCCCAAGCTGCAGACAAATATATGATGATCATAACCCTCAAGAAAATCCCTCAAACGGATGGTCTTGTCCCTACAAACAAAACCCAAGTGTCAGAATGGCCATAAGCCCTCTGGATAAGCTAGATCGAACCTCCCTCTAGATGATGGTCGATAGCCTTATTTAGGCAGGATACATGGAAGACGTTGTGCATTCGGTTGCCTGGTGGAAGCTCTAACTCATAAGCCATGACCCCTATCTTTCTGTTGATTCTATAAGGCCCAAATAAACGTGGCTGTAGTTTTTTTGCTTCGCTTCTTTTAATTGAAGCCTGTCGGTAAGGTTGGATCCTTAAATAAATTAAGTCACCAACCTCAAAAGTGTGCTCCACTCTGTGCTTGTCCACCTAGACCTTCTGTTGGTTCTGTGCTCTCTGTAAATGATCCTTCAACTCCTGTAGAATGTCTTGGATCTGTTGTACCCAATCCTGCACCATTGGTGCCCTGTTGTCCCCAAAGGCAATCTCCACAAAGGAAAGGGGATCATAGCTATACAAAGCTCTGAATGGTGTCATACCTATGGATACATGATGGGTGGTGTTGTAGCAATATTCTCCCAAGTGCAACCATCTGACCCATGATTTTTGTTGTCTGGCTACATAATTTATGAGGTAGCCTTCCACCCATTTGTTGATGATTTCGGTCTGTCCATCCATCTAAGGGTGATAGATGGTACTAGGGGTCAATGCTATACCCACTAATATGAACAACTCCTACCAAAACATACACATGAATCTGTTGTCCCTGTCACTGATAATGGTCTTGGGTAGGCTGTGTAATATGAACACCTCTCTGAAAAATAACTTGGCCACCTGTGTTGCGCTGAAGTCTGTGGCTATGGAAAAGAAGTGTGCAAACTTCGTCAATCTATATACTACTACAAAAATGCAATCTTTCCCCTGTGCTCTAGGAAAACTGGTGATGAAATCCATGGATATACTTTCCCACTTGTGCTCTAAAATGGGCAGGGGCTGCAACAGTCCTGTAGGGTGTGTGTGCTCATCCTTGTTTTCTTGGCATGTAGTGCACTCTTTGACATGATTAATCACATCTTTCTTGAGGCCCTTCCATGCAAACGTCTCTCTCACTTGCCTGTATGTCTTACCAATGCTCTGATGTCCTACCATTGGTGAGTTAGGACATGCATTTAGTATCTTGGCTTTGAGAGATGATCCAGGAACTAAGAAAATTCGGCCTTTGTAATAAATGAGGCCGTTCATGACTCTGAAGTTGTCATCCTATATTTTTCCATCCAATAGTTGACAAGCGAATTGATCCTTTACATATTCCACTATCAAGTGATCCTTCCAGTCAACTGACATACCAGACATGGTAAAAATGGATGCCCCCCTGGATAATGCATCAGCTACTGCATTGTTCTTCCCTTTGATGAATTCAATGTCAAAGTTGTAGGCCTATATTTTTCTTACCCATTTTTGTTGTCTTTCATTCATGTCCTTTTGCTCCAATAGATATTTAAAACTGTTATGGTCTGGTTTGACCATAGACCTTGCACCTACTAAATATTGCCTGAATTTGGCTAGTACATGCATGATAGCCAACATTTCTTTGTCATAAATGTTGTAAATTAGTTCAGGTCCCCTGAGTTTCCAGATTTCATAGGCAAGGGGGTGCCTATTCTACATCAACACGGCCCCTATACCTTCCCCTAAGGCATCACAATCCAAGGTGAAGAGTAGGACAAAATCTGGAAGGGATAGAACTGGGCAGGTGCTCATGACCTCTTTCATTCTCTCCATCATGGCTTGGGCCTCTTCATTCCATTTAAAGGACCCTTTTTTGGTCAGGTCAGTTAAGGATGTGCACAGTTGAGAAAAACCTTTGACAAATTTCCTGTAGTATGTGCATAAGCCCATAAATCCCCTTAGTTATATGAGTGTCTTCAGAGTAGGCCATTCCCTAATGGTTGTTATTTTCTTCTAGTGTACCTGTACTCCTTTTGCTCCTATGATGTGTCCCAAGTAGAGAACCTCTATCATCCCAAACTCACACTTGGATTCCTTTCCATATAGTGACTGTTCTTCCATGATTGGCAGGATTTGGTCCACATGTTAAAGGTGTTCCTCCCATGTCTTGCTGTAAATGAGAAAATCATTAAAGAATACTAACAAGTGTTTCCTTAGTTATTTGTTGAACACATCATTCATGCAAGAATGAAATGTGGTTGGGGCATTGGTTAGCCCAAAGGGCATTACCAAAAACGCATAATGGTCGTAGTGACACCTGAAGGTTGTTTTCAAGATGTACTCCTCCCTCATCTTGATTTGATGGTAGCCTGAACGAAGGTCAATTTTTTTGAAATAGATAGCTCCATGCAACTCATCAACCCTCGGTATAGGGTACATGTTTTTGATCATCGTTTTATTCAAAGCCTGGAAGTCAATGCACATTCTCATCATTCCATCCTTCTTCTTGACCAAGACTACTGAAGAAGCAAATGGGATTGAACTTGGCCTGATATGTCCCATGTCTAGAATCTATTTGATGGTCTTCTCTATCTTGTCTTTATACTTCTTGGGATGCCTATAGGTTGTGGTGATAACTGGTTTAGCCCCTGCTTCTAGCTTAATGATGTGCTCAAACCCCCTATCTGGTGGCACACCTAGAGGAATCGGCCCAAACACTTTATGGTGCCTGTCAAGGATCTTTTTAATCTCCAGGGTGTAGTGCACTTTTTCCTTCTCATCCACACGTGTTGAGACCTTACATTCTACTGTGTACACGATTTCTTCCCTGCTGAAGATGGATTCCATCCTCTTGGTCATGACCACTCTGGCAGAGTTACCTGTCATTCCTCTGGGCACAAACTTTCGTCCTCCTTCCTCTACAAAGGACATTTCCATGGTCTTGTAATTGGTGGTGATAGGCCCTAAAGTGTTGAGCCACTGCACCCATAGGATGATGTTGGTATCTGGAAGATCCATCACATAGACTTCCTGAACTAGCTCATGCCTTCCCAAGGTGAGCCTCATACCTGGGATGTATCTCTCATAGGGCATAGTACTACCGCCTGCTACCTCCACCTTGAATCCTTCAAACTCTATTGTAGGTATGTGCCTCCTCTTCAGTAATGCTGCATCAATGAAATTGTGTGAAGCTCCTCCATCAATCAGAATCGAAACTCTCTGTCCCTACAAGACCCCTCTCATCCTGAAGGTGTTGAATTTGGGTACCCCATTCATAGATGCCAAGGTGGCATTCTCTCTAGCTGCACTGTCTAGTTCTGAAACCTCTTCTTCCGTTGTCTCTGAAGTTTCAACCTCAATGTTCTGTATCTAACCATACTCTTCCTCCTCTTCATTGTTCGAGGTAACCTCTATATAGTGTACCTGGCCATGTCCCATGAACTTATGTGATAGGTTCCATGGTTCCTTTCATGTGAAGCAGAGTTGCTTCCTCCTCAGTTCCCTCCTAGTGTTGTTGTCTATCCTGCCACGATCCCTGTCAAAACCTTTAGGGTCACACCCTCCCTGATTCATTGGAGTTATTTGGTCTCTTCCTCCACTATTAAGAGGTGGTATGGGTATGAATTTAGGCTTAGCAACTTGACCCAAATCCCTCGTTTTCCAAATGGCCTCCTATAGGTTGTTGGGCTTGAAGGCCTTTACCCAACCCTTCTATGAAAAGCATCATGAGCCTGGTCAGGGACATATCTTGTACCATAAATGCCAACCTCTGAAATTCATCAATATATACTTCACTCGTACCTGTTTTCTTGAGTTGGGTGATCTCCAAGACATGCAGCTCAGGATCTCCCTGGTCAAATCTATCGATGAGCCTCTGAGTGAATTCTGTATAGGACACAATCTGATTGTGGCTGAGTGTGGTGAGTCTATGATACCACCAGTCATGAGCCTTGCCATCCAAGTACATAGTGGCAAACTTGATGGCCTCCATATCCATCATGGGGTTGAGTTGTAAGTAGGTATCCATCTTTTGTACCCAAGACTATGTTGTCATCTTGGTCATACCATCAAAGTATGGAATCTCTATCTTCCCTGCTCTATGTTCAAACTCAAAACTGACCATGTGGTTCATCCTAGGTTGATTTTTGAACCTGGGTTGGCAATACTGATCTAGGGATATTTTTCTTTGGAACCTCATATCCAAACTGTAGTACTCCTTGGTACTCCTTGCCAGTTGTTCCACAAAGTCTTCAACCTATTCCTATTTCCCTTTCTCATCTGTGAATGTGGGCATGTAAGGTCCAGGGTTAGCTCTGCTACCTGAGTGTCAACCAAGTTGTTCATATGTGAATGTAGGCATGTATCACCTCTGATTGAACCTACTACCCATCCGACCCTGGGTTGTGTCTCCTTACAGACTTCCTTCAGATCTGGGGGATTTCTACGGATTATAAATGATCTCCTCATGGACTCCACCGGATCCACCAACCTCCTTATTCCCATACGTATCAGGGTTCTTCCCTTGATGGGTCACTTGCATCAGAAGTTCATTTATCTTGGATTGATTCTTATTCATTATCTGTAGGTTCTCGTCAACCCTTTTTAAGGTTTCAGAGAGTTTGGTGTCCCCTTCTACTGGTTTCATGGTACTCACCCAAGTGTTGGACCAATGTGCTTTCCATGCGGTTGATGGATTGCTGAAACTTGTCAAACTCAGCTACTATGAGAGCCAAGCCTATAGGATCATGGTCATCCCCTGACCCTTCCATTTCGGCCTATGTTTCACTGCTCATTTTCTTGCTTCAACCAATGAAAATACCACTGTACCTCTGCATGCGCAGATCCTTCCACACATTTGGAGGATCAAAGCTCTGATACCACTGTAATGATCCCAAGCCAATTTTTTTTTCTTGAATCACTAACTACCACTAATTTGTTATTGTGCAGGTGTTTATTGAGTTATCCAGTTATTCAGTGCATTCATACAAGATTCATTCAACACATGAAGACCACATTACATTCAAGATATAAAAGCACAAGAAAGATATGACCTTTTATTATGAGCAATATGGAACCAATACAATAGATAGACGATCTAGAATAATCCTTAGATGGCTTGGAAGACAATAGATATGAGTTGCTACAAAATGCTCTGCCAATACAAAATAATCCTCTGAAGGCTCGATAAGAAATGAATATCACTACAAACAGTCAAACCCTCTAGATGAACAGTGCCACACTCCCATACAAGACTGAAACCCTCAATAAATCGGTCCCACTAAATACAGACTCCAAATGAGTCCAAACTCGGCAAGGTGATAGATCAGAATGATGGGATCCTCCTCCTGAAAACTCAAGTTGAACATCCAGGGAAAACTCCTCCAATTTCTAAATCTTCTGCTGAAGTTTCACCCTCCTTGATGCCTGAAACCCTAGATGATTTGGCCCTAAAAAGGAAAGCCTCCCAATGCCCTGAAACTCCCCAAGAATGTAGATTGGGCTATGTGAACCCTGTATGAGAAGTTTCAGACTCAGATTCTAAGTGTAGCCTTCTAGATCTAAGTTTTACTGAATCATAGGACGCCCCCTTTGCCTCCAAGATGTCCCAATCTGCAGACAAATATATGATGATGATAACCCTCAAGAAAATCCATCAAAATGATGGTCTTGCCCCTGCAAAAAAAACCCAAGTGTCGAAATGGACATGGGCCCTCTGGATAAGCTGGATCGAACCTCCCTCTAGATGATGGTGTGCCCTTGCTGGAATCACAAGAACAATATGAGCTACTAACTTCTAAAGCACTAGATGGAGATGGGATGAGAATATAATGGTGTGGAGTAGTCTTTCATCCCCGATACCAAGATGTGGAACAAGGTGAGTGGATATTTCACCACTGAGTTGCTCACAAGGGTGTGTACAACAAAATCCCCAAACTGAATGCTCAAGAGCAATAGAAAACACTAAACCAAAACCAGAATGAGTAATAGTTGTGCCCCAGCCTCTTACTTATACTTTTCCTTCTAATTCTCTATTGAGTTAGGTTAACTCCCAGAGTTAACTTCTATTCTTCTGTTGAGTTATCTTTTACTCCTTTTATCCCATTTCTTTCACAAGTCAACTTAAAAATATAAGTTTAGTGTAGTTGAAATTTCCCCTCAGTGTGAGACTATGGCCTAATGGGGACACCTAGACCACTACGTCTTCCCAACCTCTTCTTCAAGAGGTGGGCGACATTATAGTGTGTGAGTCAAATTTGAGTCCAGACACCCTCCCATATCGGTAAGGCATGAAAATAGTCTATCCATGTCAAATTTTAATGCATACAGAAACAATTTGAAAAAATTTCAACGTTGGCCCCATTCATAGGTCATTACTGCCCGTGTTAGACCTAGTACAATTTCCTTGTAAAATTTGAATAAATTTTTTTGAGAATGATAATTTTTAAGGTGTTAGGCCTCTTCATACACACCACTAAATCACCTCTCATTGACAGTCTGTGTATTTATCCCTTTTGGTTTTGGGTTGTTAGTATTTTAAATTGCACACACCTTTCAATCTATTCAAAGTTCAATTAATGTTTATTTTTATTGTAGGGTTATACATCCTCATCCCAATGCCCATATGCCTCCAAAATTGTGATGTAATGATCGTTTGGTGACAAGTTTCATGAAGGGTGATGACTAAGACTAGGGGTAAATTTCAATTCATGGTTAGGAATGACTAGGCCCACATCAAGTGAAGGAAGAAAATTAAGAAGGTACATGTGTTGTCCCATTCCATGTCAACAACAACGAATCCATTCGCTGGGAAGACTAAAACTTGACAAATTGATGACTCCACTAAATTAGGGTTTATTCTTTACATGATGAATTGATGATGGAAGAAAGTGGGTGTGTGAGTCAAATTTGAGTCCATAAACCCTCCCATATTGTTAAGGCATGAAAATAGTCTATCCATGTAAAAGTTTCATGCATACAGATACAATTTGAAAAAAATTCAATGTTGGCCCCATTCACAGGTCACTATTGCCCGTGTCTAGTGATAGTACAATTTCCTTGTAAAATTTGAATAATTTTTTGTGAGAATAACAATTTTTAATGCGATAGGCCTCTTCCTACACACCACCAGATCACCTCTCATTGAAAATCGATGTGTTGATCCCTTTTAGTTTTGGGTTATTAGTATTTTTAATTGCACCCACCTTTCAATCTATTAAAAGTTCAATTAATGTCTCTTGTTATTGTATGGTTATAAAGCCTCATCCCAATGCCCATATGCCTCCAACCTTGTGATCTAATTCTTTGGTCACAAGTGTCATGAAGGGTGATGACTAAGACTCGGGATAAATTTCAATTCAAGGCTAGGAATGACCAGGCCCACATCAAGTGAAGTAATAAATATAAGAAGGTACATGTGTTGTCCCATTCCATGTCAATGACAATGCATCCATTCATTGGGATGAAATACATACATCGTTGGTATGATTAGGCGCATTCGCGTAGAGATCCTCTTGGTTTCTAGAATAGTTCATTCTCTACTAAATAGGGGAAACCACGTGAAGGTGGAATATCTAATTATTCCCCC
>SNQJ01S0095574.1:21323-31592 GCA_010110895.2 Picea sitchensis
TAGTTTCTAAGTTTAAATCCTCCCGAGAATTTTTGCCTTTACTTTGACTCCATTTACCCTAAGGCACTGGTATTTTCTCCAACGTTGAGCTTGTAGTGTTCAAAATCATCTTTTAAAACTTTCATTTTTTGAAAACCTAACTAACCCTAATGCCACTAACTAGGGTTGATGTCATACTTGACGCAACAACCCTTCTAACTAGCAAATAAGCAATTAAATATGACGTCAAGCATATATTGAGCTATTGTTGAGTGAAAATACTATTGGCTTAGTCATTATTATAGACATTGATGAATTGGTGATCTTGCATAGGCTATTTAGCAAAACGTTGACCTCATTTTGTCTATTATATTGCTTATTAAATGAAATCAGATAATTAAGAAGTACTAATCCTTTGAATTATAACCTGCAAATATACATATTGTGTTGTCATTTTCTTGTTCGAGGCAGGTGTTCTCAACATGGACTTCACTTCTTTATTGGCTGATTAGCATGATTATCTGATACCGGTGGTAACCTGAGAGGAGGGAAAACCTTACTTTTTGACCTTATATTCTTTGCCTCTTCAAACCCCAGGTTACCGGGGACGTCTCCCCTGGGCGAACCTCCCTAAACAAAAAGAACCTCCCCATCGAGGTGACAGTGGGTGGGAAAGGTTCTTGTTACGCTAGTTTGTCCACTATCATGTAGCCTGTGACCTAAAATACAAACTGCGCGATAACAAGAACCAAGACGAAAGAAGGATCTTAGCAAGATCAGATGGTTTGAGTGTCATGACTATGGTCATTTTTCTTCACAGTGTTCACACCGAAAGGAAAGGGGAAGGAGGAAACATGCATCAATAACAGAGGTTGATGAGGTTGCAAACAAGTTCCAAAGGGATAACTTGTTGGTCTCCTCCCTTTTAGGTACATTTTCCAGCAGGGGGACTTGGTTGGTGGATAACAAAGCATCTTGCCGTATGACAACTGCTAGAGAGTTATTTGACACTTTCACAAAGATTGGCTCAAAATTGTGTGTGGAGCTTGGTAAGGGAGCCAAGCATGTAGTGCAAGGATTTGGTACAGTATCATTCCGATTGGAGTTAGGAGAGGTGTTGAGGGTGTCAAATGTGTTATGGGTGCCATAAATTAGGAGGAGTGTCCTCTCAGTCTCAGAGATTGATAGGAAGGGCTATCACGTATTATTTTGAGATGGACAAGTGTTGTTTGTGCCTAGACGATCTAGCTTCAGATCAACCGTGATGCTTGGAGTTAGGGAGGGAAACCTATATAGGCCAACCTATGCATGCTATGACCAGGAGGAGCAAGGAAACAAATGAGGAGGAGCAGGTAGCTCCACCAGTGGTGAGGCAAGTGGCCCCACTAGTAGCACAGGTTTAGAGGGAGTAGGTATCTCCACCAGTGGTGAGGTAGGTGGGAGCCAAAGTTCAGAGGAAGTCAACCCTCAAGATATAGTGGGGAGTGTTATCCCGATTTTGTGGGATAACTAAGGAGATGACGTCTTGAGGCCCTCAGGTTGCAGATATGGAGTGCCAAGAGACCACTTGACTAGCAGTGTCCACTTGCACATATGGAAGCCCGCTCTATCACCATAGTCTGATCCATTATCAACACATCCACCACACCAACTAGCTTTTGGAAGGCATATAGGTCTTGCCCCATGCAGTACAAGTCATGTATTGTGGCAGGTAATCACCCTAATATTTGAGACATTTAAACATGTTGTATTTAAGCTGCTTTTGATTATAAAACACCTGCTTGGACATTATGCTTTTGGCCCTATTTCAACTTGGTGAGTGTCATCAATTTCCTAGTAAGTGGCCAACTTTTGGGGAAGGGTTGCAACTGGGGGTCCTCTGAGAGGTTATCGTACCATTCCTGACCATACTTACCACTTTTCGCTCATTACACTCCCATCATATTGCCCTCTTCTAGGCCCTTTGACTTTAGTGACCCAATAAGTGCATGTACCTCATTTCATGGGAAGAAGGGACTAAAGGCCAAGGGGGATGGTTGCTAGCAAAATATAAGAGCCTAAAATAAACCTTCTAGATGCTTGCCCAACTAGGTCTTGAGAACGATGAACTGCTTCTATTAAAAGAATTGAAGACCTGCACAATATCAAACACACAATAAATATCCTGCTTGAATATAAGACTAACAAAAGTGCGTTACAACGCTGTACATGGTTACCCCTATGGTGCTTTGTGGACCTCTTTGTTCAAGTGTCACTATGTTACTGCCCCACAAGCTAATTGATTCACTATTGGGAGTGCACACGTGTTTGGATCATTGATTAATTAATAAATGACAATAAATGGGCTTGGAAAAAGGTTGCATTGAGGAAGAAAATGCAACACACCCTCTACAAAGGCACCCATAAATGAGACCATACGAGCCCTTGTATGTCATGAAACTCATTGACCTATGAAGTCTAAACCCCTATCCACCTCATCATCCACTACATAACCTTGAGAGGCCATCCTTGGGAGCGTCCACTACTTGAGGGTTTTGGTCTACCTAATAGGAATTTTATGACACCCCTCCCATACCGAAACTTGGTCAATTGTATAGGGTCTTATAACATTTGTTTAATTTGATGAGGTACTTTTGATGCACATGTTTAGGTGCCTTGCGTATTATATGTGGTTTACACTTGTCATGATATCTTTGACTTTAGATCTTTGGAGGGAGTACCCTTTAGTTTTGCAGGACCTTGCTTGGTGGCCAGTTTTGGGAGAACAAGCCCAGCTTGGGATTCCATGGGGCAAGAAACCCACAGGTTGGATGCTATAGGCCTACACATCAGATCACAGAGACATTCCTTTGGAGGCTTGCATGGCATCATGGAAGACCTAAACTATCTCCTACCACCTAAACATTTTGCTTGAAGAGGGAAAAATGTCACTTTCTTGAGGTTTGATGTCACAAAGGGGTTAGGTTTTGGTGGTGATAGAGTTGCTCATTGACGCTTGGAATCAATTGATGAAGAGAGCACGTTGACTTGAGGGAGAAGGCCATAGCGCATGAAGAGAGGGCCTTTGGAGGCCAAACGTTCCACCCCCAACCTCAACGACTTGTCACATATGCCAAAACGTTGCCCTAAAGGGATGACATCACCTTACTTTTAGGGTTTCTAATGTGCAAAAGTGAAATTTAAATGAATTATTTAATATTATTTGTGTAAAGGGGCAAGATTAGGGCTGTTGACCCCTATCTTGTGTTTTACCCTAAAATTAAGTGGAAAAACTATGTGTTAGACATTTTGTATAAATAGAGATCATGTGAATCTCTTTTCATGACATAACTCTCCCATTATGAGAGGTACTTGGCTGAAATTTTCGCTAGTCTTGGGAATTATGGTGTTTCCCTCTAGTGCAAATGTTTTATGGTGCTATATTTTGGTGAATGGATGAGGAGGAGTGATGCACACCTCTTGTATGATTGTTCTCTTGAATCTTATGGTGAAACTAGGGTTTGATCTCTCTTTCTTGGAATTGGTAAGGAAAAATCTGCATTGTTAGTTATTTATTGCTATTTCTTGGTTATGGTTGTTTGAAATCCTTGGAGGCGTATGTTGGATACACCCTCCATTAAAATTCATCTAATTTGCTAAAGTTTACAAGTTATTTTGCAAGGGTTGCTAGGAGGGATACGAGTGTGTATACCCTCTTAGATTTACCCTAAGTTTGATTGGCATACCCTAGGAAGTAAAATGGATTACACCCCTAGGGTCTTTGTTGATCTAAATCTTTATTCTAAGACTCCATTTACCCAATTTTAAAGGCACTAATCTGAATATTTTGCATTGGAGAAATAAAATAGTACATTGGGAAACATGATTTTTTTTGTCATTTCAACTTTATGCAATTTGGGTTTTGTTCCTTGTGCCTAACGATCCTTTTAGCCACTAGGGTGTCCCCTTTAAAGGGGTATTTCTTGCTTCTGTAATAAAATTTCATCTTCAGCCATTAGGGCTGCATAAACTCTAATCAAACTTTCTCTAATAACTCTCAATTCAACCGCTGAAATTTACTAAGATTTTGCCCACATAATCGAGTGATCATAACACATAGTTTGGTAGTTTTTTGGCAAGTTTTAATGGTTGAATTTTTTGATGTAATAACTTGTTTGTTACAGCCATAAGTCTAATTATTATCTTTGCAGAAAGTGTTTACTACGGCCTTACCTTTAATTGTGCTAGTACATTGTTCCTTTAATCTTGAGTTTTCACTAGTGTTTCACTAGTTTATCTCTTGCATCATTTACTTGATTTCTAGCACTCGTTTTAACAGCTAATTGTGCCATTTCATTGCTGATATATATTATTATTAATTGCTGCAATTAGAGACATCAAGCTTAACTTGCTTGTCAATCATATACTTGGGCTTGTATTGTTGTTTTCCTTGTGTCTCAGGCAACTACAATCAACATTTGCAAGGTCTACTATTTCTTGGCAACCTTTGGCTACCACTAAGACCTTATTGAAGCCCTTCTCCACACATAGAAACTTGACCTATAGGGGAACTCATTCATACATCACACTTTCCATCTCTTTCCCCCCTAGAGTCACCAGAATTCCCCCCTTGAGGTGACCACTTCACCTCTAAAGTGACGAGAACACTTGCCTAAGGTGACAGTGGGTAGGTGCTCTCTTAGTTGTTGCCATTTTGGTGGTTGGGTTGAGATTTCCGAACCTACAACTTGTGCGATAATAGGGAGGAGAAACCTCCCAGGACTGTACAAGGGACAATGGACATGGAGTAGGCAACTCCAGAGGTTGTGTAGACTCAAAGGGAGTCCGACTTCGGAGGGAGTCAAGAGGCTCAGAGAAAGAGCTAGTCATTTAGAGAGAGCCAACCTTTAGGTCCAGATGAGAGAGAGGCATCTTCCAAGACTTTTAGGAGGGTGTCATGGGTGGAGATGACCAGACATGAGGCTCACGAGAGAGAGGCTTCTAGGAGCAGGGCGTCTCCTGGGAGGGATCATGCCAGACAACATGATTTGCTTCAGTGACCGAGGGTACAACTAGTTAGGAAGATTGGAGAGCAGGATTTGCTTTAGTGACAGAGGGGGCATCTAATTAGTCAGATTGGAGAGCAGTTGTGGTAGTGGATCCAATGCGGGAGATAGAGCTACTCACAGGGTGGGAGACAGAGCTACTTTCAGGTGATTGTGGAGTGTGGTGAGAATACCTCCCTTGCTAAGAGGGAGTGTTGATTTTTGTAGTTATGGGAAGGTATTGTCACGAGCCCTATGTGTTGGGCATGTGGGAATCATCGTGGGCACCACATTACACTCTTCGTTTGGAGAAAATTGCCATTGGAATGAAGCTGAGGCTTCATGGGTTTGGTGATGGGCTTTGTGGGTTTGTGTTGGGGATTTGTTATCGCATAATATATAGATTGGGCAAAGCCCATCCCAATCCATGGAAGTGTGACAACTATGGGAGTACCTACCCACTGTCACTTTAGATAGACACTCCCCTCGCTTTAGTGATGATAAATCACCACAAGGGGGGAATCCCGGTGACCCTAGGGAGATTGAGATGAAAAGTGAGATGATGAAGGATGGATCCCCTAAAGATCAAGATTGGATATGAAGAATGACTTGAGAACAAGTCTTGTTGAAGGGTAAATGATTGCCAATGGTTGTGTACCTGCAAAATAGTGTTAGCTTTGCTTGGAACAAGACAAATGATGATCAAACAAGACTTTAACCAACGAGGATTCAACAAGAAATATTTCTGTCCCAAATTGCACCAGTATATAAGTCTATAAATCAACAAGAAACAATTACCAATAGCTGCAAATTAAACCACTAAAATCAAGTATAAGATGATGGAAAATAAACTAGCAATAACTAGTCAAAATTCCACTGAAAAGAGCAAGACTTTAGATGGTTTTTAGGGTTGCATGTAAAGTGTTATCAACAATTATTATAACATCCAAGTGGCTGTATCAAACAAATGCCACAACAACTAAATCTAACGACAAAAAATTGACAAGTAAACCGTGCAAATGATAGCTAATAATAAATGTAACAATACTCCATGTTCACAAGCAAATTTCAGTGGTAGATGAGTGAGTAATAGATAAAAGAAGATGAGTTTGCTACGGCCCTAATGGATGTAGCTTTAGTTTATAACAAAAGCAAGAATTACTAGGCTAAGCTAGACTCCATTAGGGCACAAAGATGCCTTAAGCATGCAAAAATGATTCTAGCTTGAACAATTGCAAGATCTCTATTTTTCACGTATTCCAATGCAAATTAGACTAGTGCCTTTATCATTTGGGTGATGGAGTCTCTTGTTGCAAAGATAGTTGTGTTACCTCCCTAGGGGTGATCAAGTTCCTTTAAAGGAAACATCCCTCATCCAATCTATCCAAAGGAGAGGGGACACATCATCCAACCTGTGGGCTTTCTGCCCAAGTGAAGGTCCAAGTGACCTTGTGCCTCTATGATCAAGCTTTCACCTGCCAAGGACCTGCAAAGACAAGAAAGTACACCCTCCAAGGGTCCAAAAGTCATAGTATCATGCCAAGTAAACCATATATAATAAAACAACTGCCCGAACATGTGCATAAAATCCCCCCTATCAAAATAAACCAATGCTCAAAGACCTTATGCAATTTGCAAAATTTAGATATGGGAGGGGTGTCATAATGACCTATTGGGTGAACCAATCCTCAAGTATGGGATGTTTCCAAGGAGAACCCTCTCTAGGTCATGTACTGAATGTGAAGTGGATGGGGATAGACTTCTAGGTAAGGGGTGTCATGACATACAAGGGCTTGTATTGTTTCATTTATGGGTTCCTTTGTTGAAGGCTAACCACATCCTTTTCCTCTTTTTGTGTTTTGAAGCATATTTTTTCCAAGCCCTTTATTATTTTAGCCGTTTACTTTGCATGTGTCACCAAGTTGAAGACAATAAGGCGTCGTAAAAAGGAAATGCATGGCCCACAAACACTCTACCTTGGTTAGCATGTTTTTGTGAAGACCTTCCAGGTCGAAGTCAATAAGGGGCACTAAAAAGGAAATGCATATCCCACAAACGTTCTACCGTGGAAGGTGATCATTATTTAATTAGTTATTATTATGGGTCCCTTTAGTTTCTTATGAGAGACATTTCATTGCTCTTGGGATCCTAGGGTGAGCTTCTATTGCATGACGTGTTTTGCTAAAGCACCTCCGAGCCTAGTGGCCCCTTCTTCCCATGAAATGAGGTACATGCCCTTCTTGGGTCAATAAGCCTGAAAAACTAAAAGGTTGGGAGACAGAGGGAAAGAAGTGATGGAAAGTGGCAAGTATGAGTGGGAATGGTACGATGACCCTTCAAGGAGAGCCCCAGGTAGCAATCCTTTCCTTAAGGGTGGCCACTTACTAGGAAACCATGACACTCACCAAGGTGAAATAAAGAAAAAGGCATAACTTCCAAGCAAATATTTTCAAAATCAAGAAAGGACTCTTTGCAACATGTTCATATGCTTGAATTATTAGAATGCTACTTACCACAACTCGACACAATCACGTATGTACATGGGTTGCAGTAAGGTGAATCACGTACATATTTTTCTGGGCAAGAGCAGGTTTGTATGGCAGGTGACATCAACAGGCTGTACATGTGGTCTGCAATAGATTTGTGGGCAAAGGAAATTTCCAGGGATTTGTTGAGGTTTGGTTTTTTGATTTGTATGGTTATTGGAGGACAAGGTTGTCCTCAGATTTTTGGTGGATTTGTATTGGTTGGGAGGGCTAGTTTTACCCTCAGAATTTTTGAAAGTAACAAGGTTATAGAATGTATATTTGTGTCTCATATATGTGTTGATGATTCATCTCTGATCTTTTTATTTCCGCTGCATAAATTTTCTGTCAATAATTTTTAGTGTAAAATTGTTCAGTGATAAGAACTAGGGTTTTACTGTTAGGTCACTACGAAACAATTTTCAGATCTGAAAATTAGTCACATATAATTGCATGTGAAAATTTACAAATCCTACTTAGGTATACCGCCCTTGTGTTCGAGAAGATCCAACCTAAAGTGAGAGAGGGAGTCATTGAGGCGACAAAGAGTAGCCCCTCTGAGTTGCATCTGTGGATTGAGACTTTTTCCACATTTGAACATTTCTAAAGGATAATGGAGAAAGATGATAAAGTACAAAAGAAGGACCGATCATACCCAACTCAATAGGGGGAAAAATTGTAGCTGCAATAAGAGAGTGGGCTTGTGATGACCCAACTCAATACAAAAGTAGAAGGGTTTATGAATACCCAACCATAATCATCATAAAACTTCTCAACTCCTATTGAAATGTCACCATCGGAATACTCATAATTTTGGGGAATGTGATCCCAATCTATCCATGTGATAAATGAGTGTTGTAAAGAGGCATAAATACAAGATAGAGAAGGCATAAGAGTGAGTAGGAATACCCAATCAATATAGTGTGAGCTGTAGTTGGAAGAAGAGAGAGTGGGTTTGTGATGTCTTGTCTCAATACAAAGGTGGGCCAAATAATTTGTTGGAAGAATGTTTCCACCAAACTGTACATCATTTGGGAGACTGTGATACTGAACTGCCCATCATATAAAGAAGTGTTGGAAGAAACATCATGTGTAGGAATCAATTTTGAGTTTCTCATCCCCTAAATGAAATTGATCACTAAACTACTCATCTACTAAAAGAATGTTGTTGTTGAATTTCTCATCTATTGGAAATACTATCACTAACCTGCTCATCCAATCGAGGAGGGATGGAAGAACAACGCTGCCGATTTGTCTATCAGAAGAAGTGTTGGAAGGAACATCTTGTAAGAATGAAGAGATGGGAGTACCCAACTCTAATAAGTTCAACTACAACTGAAATGAGAGTAAGAAGACCCAACTAGATATATCTAAAAGAGATTGAACACAATTGAGAAAGGTCAAATATAATGGGGGTATGTGTATGTGAATACCTAATACAAATACACCCAAGAGAGCACAAGAAAGAAGCTTGAATACAATATAGGAGCTTGAACACAACCGTGAGTGCTCAAATACAACAAGGGTGTGGGTGTGCAAATACCCATTACATATGCACTTGAGAGAGCACAACTCAAAAGGAAGCTCAATTACAAGATGAGAGTGGGTTTATAAATACCTAACTCCTCACAAAGAGTTTCCATGACTAAAATATAGAAGAGAGTGGGTGTGTGGGTACCCAACTCAAATATAACTAGGAGTAAAGGAAACTGAAATACAAGTGAGACTTGGTGTGTGGATATCCAAATTGAAAGCATGGTTTATTGTAGCCAAAATAAAGAAGTGAGAGGGTTGATGAATACCCTTCTCAAGATATGGTTGAACCTATGCACAACATCCTCCCTCAAGATGGATAGGAGTCTAGGAAGATAAAACATTAGATCACACCTTCCCTTTAATGCTAAGTGTAGGTCATATGAAGATAGAACCTCCCCAAAACACCATAGTACCTGTTACCCCCCTCAGCCTAGGGGTAATTGAGGAGATCATGTCATAAGGCCCACGGGTAGCAAACATGGAGTGCCAAGAGCCAGATTGATAAGCAGAGCCGAGAAACCCCCATGAATTTCCTCCTAGCACAAATCAACCAATGCTCATCACATTCAAGCAACCCAGGGTATGGGGCATGGTAAGCCATGTTAAGGTTTAAGCTATTATTAGGTTACTTTAAATTTACTAGATAACAATAGCATAGATATGATCACTAAGAGAAACACAATCACAAGAGTACACAAGCATTTATCCTAGGAAACCCTCAAGGGGAAGAAAACCCAACAAAAATTTCTTAATATAGATAGCCAATACAATGCCAAGACAATGAACCAAGCAATACATAAATTCCTCTCCCAGAGATGCGCCTCTCTCTCTCTTCCTTCTTCCAACAACTGGTAACTGCAGCTTCCTTCAAAACTTGCGCACTAGATGAGTGAGCTGAGTGTGTCCAAATGAGGCACTGGCCTCTCTTATTTATACAATCTAGCAGGTGCTGAACAAGTGTCTTTTCACTGGCAGGGACGACTTCTCATTCTGGGTGGTTATAACCACTTTAATATATTCTGGCTGGGCCAACTTCTCATTCTGGGTGGTTATAACCACTTTAATATATTCTGGGGCCATCTTTTCATTTAGCATATTACAATTAGGGTTTGACCAATCCGCAAAAGGGGATTTGGTCAATTACATTGCCCGACATGATCAATCCACAAAAGGGGATTGATCTAATCAATAATAAATATATTTTA